>RJWM01013472.1:22625-53329 GCA_004363535.1 Dasyprocta punctata
TGTGTGTGTGTGTGTGTGTGTGTGTGTGTGTGTGTCTTTTTGAGACACAGTCTCACTATTCAGTTCAGGCTGCCCTTGAGCTCACTTTGCAGCCCAGGCTGGTCTCGAACTTGCAGTGACCCACCTGCCTTGCCTTAGTCTCCAGAGTGCTAGGGTTACAGGCTTGTGCCACCATGCCTGGCTCGAATTCATGTTTTTTGATGAGAAAAATCCTGTTACTGAGAACTTCTTATATATGGCAAGTAACTTCTCACTTGCTACTTTAAAAATTCTGTATTTTGACAATTTCATTAAGTGCCTCAGTGTGTGTCTCTCTTTTAGTTTAACTTTCCTGAAATTCAGTAAGATTTTTGAATGTGTATGTTAATGTCTTTTATCAAATCTGAGAAGTTTCTGGCAATTATTTCCTCAAATATTCTGCTTTTTTTTTTTTTTTTTTTTTTTTTTTTTTTTTTTTTTTTTTTTTTTTTTTTTTTTTTTTTTTTTTTTTTTTTTTTTTTTTTTTTTTTTTTTTTTTTTTGGTACTGGGGATTGAACTCATGCAGGTAAGTGCTGTGCTGCTGAACTATATCCCTGGTCCTCTTTCTGAGATTTTTATGTTAATACTGTAAATACCTTCACTGAAGTTTTTCAGTGCTATGGACCACTTCTGAGATACATCCTATTAACTGCTCATTCACTTTCCATATAGAGGTCACATTTTCCTGTTTCAGTCCATACCTCGTTAATTTTTTCCTGCTAAAAACTGAACAGATTTCATATTTTAGCAACTCTGAATTCTAAACTACCCTTCTTTCTTGGCTTTCTGGAGTAAGTGTTGTGGGAGGGGGCACAGATACTTGAACTCAGGGCCTTTGTACTGAGTTGACATCCCCAGGCCTTTTTATGTTTTTTTAAATTTTTGTTTGTTTTTTTTGTGTGTGTGCTGGGGACTGAACTCACAACCCTGCACTTACCAGGCAAGCGCTCGAGCCACTAAGCTAAATCCCCAGTCCAAGGTCTTTTTATGTTGAGACAAGGTCTCACTAAGTCTCTAAACTGTGAAGGCTGATCTCACACTTGCAAACCTTCCTCCCAGAGTGCTTGGATTATGGGTGTGAGTCACCATGCCTTGTTCTTTCTAAACTAATTTTACGGTCTGTTTTGTAGCATATTGCCTTGTAGCACAAGCCTCCTCAATTTTTTCTTGATTTCCTTTTTTTTTTTTTTTTTGTACTGGGGATCGAACTCACAACCTCATGCCTGCTAGGCAGGCCCTTACGCTGCTGAGGTAAATGCCCAGCCCTATTTTGTGAGATAGGGTCTCACTATGCAGTTCAGACTGGCCTTGAACTCACTTTGTAGCCCAGATCGGTCTTGAACTCACAACAATCCTCCTGCCTCAGCCTCCTGAGTGCTGGGATTGATTTCCTTTTATCTAATTTTTTTTTTATTTTTAGGCCTGGTGTTCTTGGAGTGAACTTAACTTATGGTCAGTCAATGATAGGCAGAGTTGTGCTGAACACTTTAAGCTAGTCGCACTTGCTGCTCTGCTCCAAATCTGTTCTACCTTCAAAGAACTATGATGCTGACTTGCTGGATGGGAGACAATGGAAGTAGCTGCAGGTTACATCACCACAGACTTCCATTATTCTTACCAAGGTTCAGTTTTTCTTAAATGTTTCTCAATTTGCTTTATTTCTTTGGTCAGTTTAGAGCACTGAAATAGTTGTTTAATAATTTTGTACAGCTTTATAAGGCTGCTTTTTAGGGAGAGTGTGCTAAATTCTTTACTTACCCACTCTAGAATTCTTAACACAAACCCCCTCTACCAACAAGATTGAGCCCAGGCCCTTTGCACTGAGCTACAGTTAATTTTTTAAAGTTTTGAGACAAGATCCCAGTTGCTAAATTGTGATCCTCTTGCTTTAGCCTCCCACAGTGCTGTAATACAAACGTGTCCCACCCACATCCAGTTTATCTTACTGATTTTTTAGACAAAATACTGACTTTAATTTAGAGACAAGTATTTGCTTCACTGCACTGCATAGAACAAACAAGACTCATCCTTAAAAATCATCACAGGCAAAAGATTTTTTTTTTTTTTTTGGGTACTGGGGCCTGAATTCACGACCACCAAATGAATTCTTGTAAGTAAAAAATGGAGGCAAACAAAACTTAAAAACAAAACAAAACAAAACAAAAACCACAAATGAAATGAATCAATCAAAACTGATTCTAAATTACACTGAAGTAAAAATAAGTAACACTGAAATAAGTCCCCAGATCTTTTTAATTTTTTAAAAATTAGTAAAACTTAGTTGCCTACTCAAAGCTGTGATCCTCTGGTCTCAGCTTCCAAAGAAACTGGGATTAGTTTTTCATGAAAGGGGATTGAGAGTTGATTCTATCACTTCTAGGTAAATTCAGGTAATTTCCTCAATTTCAATGAATCTCAGTTTCCTCTTTTACGAAATGAGGTGACACTAATTTCATCCAAGTATCCTAGGGACTAGTTGGGATAATGCAAATAGAAGCATTTGGCAACAAACAAATTTCTTCGAAAATACAAGTTTATCACTATTTAAAAAATAGGAAGCTATGAGTAGCTGCAGAATACGCTACAAAATTAAATATGGTCTACACAGCATTCTATCTCTATGCTAAGTCACACTGACTTCATAGTATTTCCATGGTACAAAATTAGATTGCAGATTTTAAGGGGAAAAAAGGCAATGTAGCTACATAAAAGCCTTTAAGTATTTCCTTACAATGTCTTATTTATACACACACATATACTTAAATATTCTACTTTTTGGTAGGCAAAAATTACAGAAAATCAAGGCAAAATTGTCAATAACATCCGAAAATTATAAACTTTTTTCTAAGTATCAAAATTAAAGAAATTTTGCTTTATCATCTATGTTTTTGTTTGTTTTCTGTGAGACAGGGTCTTACTGTGCAGTCCAGGCTGACCCTGAACTCAACTACGTATTCCAGGCTAGCCTTCAACTTTTGATTCTTTTGTCTCAGCCTCCATAATGCTAGGATTATAAGCATACACCACCACATCCAGTTCTTAACTTTATCTTCTTTAAGAAATAGCCATTTTAAAAATCCAGTTAAAAACTTGGAAAATATACTTGCTATTTAACTAACACTGCCTAATTGAATACTGAATATATGATCTTGGTTTCAGGTATTTCAAATAACGATTTCAGTAAAATGCCCTGCATCTAGAAATCTCAAGACAGGAGTAACCACTTAGACATTTGAAGGCAAAAATTTTTTGTGGGGGAGGAGGGCACTGGGGATCGAACTCACAACCTCACACTGCCAGGCAGGCACTTAAGCCACTGAGCCAAACTCCCAGCCCTATGAGACAGGGTCGCACTATGTAGTTGAGGCCAGCCTTGCACTCACATTATAGCCCAAGCTGGCTTTGAACTCACAACACTCCGCCTACCTCAGCCTCCCAAGTGCTGGGATTAAAGGCGTGTGCCACCACGCCTGGCTGAAGGGCACTTAACAACACTTTGTGTGTGTGTGTGTGTTTGTGTGTGTGTGTGTGGTAGGGGGAATTGAACCTGGAGAGCACTGAGGTATATCCTTAGTCCTCTGTTGAGACAGGATCTTGTAGTTGGCCAGGGAGGCCTCAAATTTGCAATCCTCCTGCTTCAGCCTCCCAAGTAGCTGAGAGGTAACAGGCATAAACCACTGTATGCATAATACTTTTTTTTGTTTGAGATAGGGTCTCACTATATAGTCCAGATTGGCTTTGAACTCACTATGTAGTCCAAGTTGGCCTCAAACTCATGGTAATCCTCCTGTCTCAGCCTCCTGAGTCCTGGGATTATGGGGATGCACCACTGTGCCTGGCTCTGTATGAATAATATTTTTTTTTTGTGCCAGGAATCAACCTCAGGACCTCCTACTTGCTAGGCAGGTATCACCAAGCTATATCCCCAACTCCATAACACTTTTTAGCAAAGGTGAATTGACCAGGGTCATACTAAGCATTTATTCTAAAAGCAAAGATTAGTAGAGACTCTGTCCTATTTCTGAAACTTTCTATATAAATGTGTAGTATAATAGCAATAATACCAGAAAACAGTGAAAGATACTCAAGGTAATAAAACTGAACTACAGCAATAAAAACATACAGACTGTCTAATGTAAACCATATACTTTACTTTAAGTAATATATCCTAAGTAAATCCTTGGGCAAAGATACACAGACTTTAATACTAAATGATCCCAATATGCTTACATTAAAGAAAAATCAAGATAATAGGATAAACAGGGCTACAAGGTAATAATTTATGTATAAAAATACCATTTTATTTGACCTTGAGTTTAAATAGGAACAACAAATAAACAATTCCAGAACATTATCATTTTTAGTAAAAATTTTACAAATATCATTGTGGGCATGCATGTAAGTAGGCATGTGTTGCCAGTTATTTATAAACACAGATGTTATGGACATTTTGTGCTCAGTTCTACGTTTTTAACTTTTCCACATGAAATGTGAAATATTTTTGTGCCAAAGCGAAGTGGCTACTTTCTATGTTTTTTTAATTAAAAAAAATTAATATTCATGCAATTGTAATATGAAGTTTTGTCTGGCCCTCCCTGCCCACTGTGCTGGGGACTGAACCCAGGGCCTCATACATTCTAGGCAAGTGTTCTATCACAGAACTACATCCCTAGCCCCAGAGCAACTTTAACGTTAACAGAATTTGACTTCTAAATTAATCCAGTCCCTTGGCTTGAAAGGTACTTATTTTTCAGGTGCTAGAGATTTCAACTATATAATGAAATAATGCACAGACTGAGACTACAAATTTACCTAATAATTTGTCCTTCTTCTTCTGGAGTAGCTGGTCTTAACCCCAGAACTATGTGACACACCTACAAGAAAAAAAAAAAAAAAAAAAAGAAAGATAAACTTTATTGACTGTGTCAAGAACCTGATTTCATATTTTACATTCCATGTATGAGATCCACATTTTAGGTTGGAATTTGAATTACCAGTAGTTTTCAACTGATGAATTATCTGTGCTTCACTTGAGCAAATTTTAACTTCAGTTGTATGCCTAAAAAAAAGTATTTTTTCCTTTTTTGGTAATGGGGATGGAACCTATGGAGTACTGAGCTATATCTTCAACTCTTTTTAGTTTGAAATAGATAACCCATGCTGGCTTTGAACTTCTGATCCTCCTGTTTCTGCCTCTTGAATGGCTTGGATGGTTGTATAGATGTGCTCTGTTAGGGATGGCTTAAATTTTGTTTTACCTTATTTTATTTATTTATTTATTTATTTAGTGGCACTGGGGATCGAACTCACAACCTCGCACCTGCCAGACAGGCGCTTAAGCCACTAAGCCAAACTCCCGGCCCTAGTTTTTGAAGGCAGGGTCCCACTATGTAGTTTAGGCTGGACTTGTGGTCACATTGTAGCCCAAGCTGGCCTCGAACTCACGATGCTCCTCCGACCTCAGCCTCCCGAGTGCTGGGATTAAAGGCATGCGCCACCACACCTGGCTTTTTGTTTTATTTTAGAAATAGAAGCTAACTTCCAAATCTCTAAGCAGGGAGGAAGAAGGAAAAGATGAGAGAGGAAAAAAAGAGAAGAAGGAGAAAAGGGAAAGGAAAAAGGAGAAAGGAAACAATTACTTTTCAGAATATATCATTAATGCTACTGTTATTTCTCTTTTTTTGAGGTGCTGAGGCCTCACACATGCAAGCAAGTACTCTACTAATGAGCTATAATCCAATACTCTATATTTTAGTAGAATGCTCTCACACAATATGTTTTCATTGCTGTAATACTACTGGATGCATGTGGCACAATTTATCCTGTTAATAGGTATTGCTACTATTAATAGGTATTTAAGGTTATTTTCTGTTTTAGGCTGCAATAGAATACATACAAGAACATACAACTTTTGGTAGTCGGTGAACAAGTTTCTGTAGAATATACATACACATGGGTATATGCGATTTGCTGAGTCACAGGGCGCATGTGTACATCCAAGTTTCATAAGTACTATTAATTTCCAAAGTAATTATACCAACTTATTCCAATCAGCAATATGTGAGTTTCACTTGCTTGTTATCAACAATAACAGTCTGTATCACTTAAAAACTAATCATTCTGGTAGGTATCTAATACATTACAAGTATGGTTTTAATATATTTTCATGATAACTATAGAGGTAGCCAGCCAGGCACAGTAACACACACCCCATCTACTCAGGAGGCTAAGGCACGAAGATCACAAATTTAAGACCAACTTGGGCAAATTAGTGAAACCCTGTCTCAAAATAAAAATAAAAAATAAAAAGAGGAAAAGTAGTTCAGTGCTGTAGAGCCCTCCTGGGTTCAATCAACCTGAGTGATGCAAGAAAAAAAGAAGTCATTTCTTATAAATTTATTAAGTATTTGGATGTTTTCTTTTTCTTTTCTTTTTTTTGGTACCGGGGATCGAACTCATGACCTCGCACTTGCCAGGCAGGTGCTTATGCCGCTGAGCTAAATCCCCAGCCCTGAATGTTTTCTTTTTATAGTACTTCTTCAGTTTTTTGCACGTTTTTACACTGACATTCTGTGTTTTCCTTGCTGATGTCTGTTCTTTGTGTGCCCTTTGTATATCTTTTGTCGGACATAGGTATCATAAAAATCTTCCACTCTCTTATCTTTTCACTCTCTTAATCATATCTCTTGTTAAAAAAAAAACTCATCTTTTTTGTTTTGTTTCTAAAAGTTTTTTACCTTACTGAAGTCTAATGTAATACTTCCTTCCTTTATTAGTACTTCACATGACCAGCTTAAGAACTCTGTCACCTCAAAATTAATACAGAATGTTTTTCTGGAAACTAATCGCAGTTAGACATTTTTGTTTGTTTGTTTGAGACAGAATATCACTACAAAGTGTAGGCTGGCCTAGACTCACTATGTAGCCCAGACTGACCTCAAATTCATGGCTATCCTCCTGTCTCAACCTCCAGAGTGCTGGGATTACAGGTATAAGCCACCATGCCCAGATTTTAACCTGCCTGAATTTAATTTTTATGTATGACACGAGATAAGAGTAATGTACTTTTTCTCTATATTTATTTAAAAGATTTTACCTTCCCTTCTGCATTGTAATGCTGTTTTGTTACATAAATATGTGACATAAAATGTCTAGGTCTATTTAAAGACTCAAGGCTGTTCCACTGACATAGTTGTCTGATTTTAAGTCAATACGATATTATCTTAATTATTGTTGCTCTATAAAAGTTCTAATGTCTGATAATATAAGTTCTCAAACTTTGTCTTTCATTATTATCTCAGCTAAAACAACAACAATAAATTTTGGGGACTGTGAGTATACCAAAGCTATAATCTATTTAAAGGGAAATGACATCATTACAGTATTGAATCTTCCAACCTATAATTACCAATTATTCCTGTGTATCATTTATATGGTACTGTAAAAAAAAAAAAGACCATAAATTCAGTGGCTTAAAAAACATTAATATCAAGGGCCTAATTAGGCTAAAATCAAGACATGGGCAGGCCTGCATTCTTTTCCAGAGCCTTTAAAAAAATTTTTTTGACTTATCCAGCTTCTAGGGGCCATACATTCTTTTGTTTATAGCCCTTTACTCTATTTTGGAACTTGGCATCTTATGACCCTTTTGTTAATTATGTTCTCTCTCCTTCAGAAGAAAAAGATTCTACATCTTTAAGGATGCATAAGATTACATTTGGACCTCCCTGAGTCTTTAACTTGATATATCTGTATAATCATTTTGACAAATAATAAAATATATTCACAAGTTCTGGGATTAAAGCCTTAATATCTGGGGATAAGAGGATGTATAGGGTATGCTATGTACCCCCAAGTCCTCATACTTTTGATGGGGCTGAGTCTGATGCTTGTGATCAGTTTGTTGTCTAGCGCCAGGATTAATGACGTGACTGCTACACCCACCCAGGGGTGGAGCTGAGATACAGTGTAAGGGAAGGCGGGTCTTCCTCTTGCGCTTCTGCTTCCGCCTCTCTCTCTCTCTCTCTCTCTCTCTCTCTCTCTCTCTCTCGTGCGGCTTGTGTGCCTTGCAGCTTGCAGCTGCCATGAACTGTAGCCCTGTCACCCCATGCTGCTTGGAGCCAACTTTATGGACTGAGACTCCCGAGAAACTGTAAGAATAAACCTTTCCTTCCCTAACTTTGGGCGTCAGGTACTTTGTCTCGGCAACGAACGAAAAGGTAACTAAGACAGAGAAGCATTATTCTGCCTATCATATTTTCTTCTTCTTTTAAGATAAGGTTTCATGATGTTGCTGAGGCTGGCCCTGAATTCCTAAGTTCAAGAGACGCACTGCCTCAGTCTCTCAAGTAGCTGGAAATAGAGGTGTGCAACCCTGCACACAACTAGTGTACCATACTGCTAAACATTTGATATTTTTGCCTGGTTTATAAGAGAGAAAACCTTCATTATATTTGGCATCCTTCCCATGAATAAAGAAAACAAAAGAAAAGAAGAGAAAAGAAAAAGAAGAAAAAGAAAAATAGTACCTCAAGAACCTTTTTCAGAACAATTCTTTTTCTTTTTCTTTTTTTTTTTTTTTTGAGACAGGGTCTTGCTGTGTAGCTCAGGTTGGCCTTGGACTCACTTTATAGCTTAGGTTGGCCTCAAACCCACGGTGATTCTCCTGCCTCACTCTCCTAAGTGCTAGGACTACGTGTGCCACCACGTCTGGGCAGAACAATTCTATTGACATCACATTCTAGATTTAAATCTGCCCCTTTTTTTGGTGGTACTGGGAATCAAACAAACCCCGGGCCTCCTGCAAGTACTCTACTGCTGAGTCAAATTCCCAACCAATATATACTACCATTTTACAACCCAAAACACTCAGCCAAGAGTGATCTTGGAAAAAACAAAAGTATAACTCAATATTGTATCACCGAACTTATTAGCTAATGCTAACAATTTTAAGTTAAAAACAGACAATAAACTAACATCTGCTTACTCAAATTTTAATTGAATGAATAATTTTAAAAGAGTATCTGAACAAAGATAAAGCAAGTAGAGTAAATGTAATAATAAAATTTACATAGGGAATAGATTATGGATATTCTCCCGCCAATCACTGTGTTTTTCATAATGAAATGTTAGATACACACACACACATACACACACACACACACACACACACACAGTCATCCAAATCTCAAGTACATACTTGTTTGTAAGTTAAGAGTCATAGAAAAATAGTGCTATTCCAAGTTCCTGATAAGAATGAGAAAACAGGTACGGCAAACTCAAAATGCTATACTATGTGAGAGCCACATGTTGATTATAATGTAAGTGATTATAATGTTTATATAACGAATATAAGATAAAGTTACCTTAAAAGCAATAGTGAAAGAGCCTTCAGAACCTACTACTGAAGATATTATTTCAAATAAGGTGAAAAATAGTTGGCCAATTTTCATGTTACCTAGGAAGTCAGTTTTATTTATAGCAGTGATTTATACTATTTTCATATATATTTTTAGCCATCAACCTGAATTCCAGCTGAATGTAACTGATTGATATAAGTGGAGATTCTATCAGATTGTGTTTTAAATACATAACAACTATCCATTATCTGTCAAGAAGAGACCAATTTCATTTATTCCAACTCAGTTATCTTGTAGAAAGGTTATTCTTTATTCCAAATGGATATGACAGATATAAACATTCCAACTATACTGACCTTGACAGGGGAGGTTTTATAAAACAGCAAAAAAAAAAAAACTAAACAAATAAACAATAAACTTAAATATGAGCTATTAAACATGGAAAAATGTAAGCTGTACGTAAAAATCAGAGTGAGAATACTAGTTTCAGTAGAAAAAGTTAAAATCTGGCAAGATCAATAACTTAATATTCACTCACAGTAGCCTGCCTATCATCTTTCTTTTTTCTCTCTCTCTTCTTTTCATCCTTCTCAATCTTTCTTGACCTTCCAAAGGATAAAACTCAAGAAACAGCCTGCATTGCAATCTCCTAGCCCGAAAGACTGTACACTCTTAAAAATTTACAAGTATCTACTTATTTTTCCTCTTTCTGTTTACACTGCCTTACTTATCAGGAAGTGCCTCTAATGGCTGCCTAGCATGCAGGAGCTTGATCCCTAGTTCTTGTGGGTGGGGAAAGAAGAGGTGGAGAGAGAACGAAGAAAAATAACAAATTATGGTTTTTGCAAATAAGATTATTCTCTATGTGCATACTGCCCAGGCATGAGATAATCATCCATATTCTGCTTTACCATTTCCCACAGCATGATTTTGAGAAGTTGCAGCAGGCATTTATACTCTATCCTACCATCTTTCAGGCAGTGTATGGGATAATATTGTTTTTGTATTTACATAATGTATTTTTCTGCAGTCTATATGTAATAATTCTAGCTGTTATATAATGAATTCTAGCTGTTATATAATGAAAAAGATGCAAAAACTACTAGAACCACTGTCCTCTATACCTATCATTTATATTAAACATACCTGGAAGAGGAGATTCAAAAACTCATTTGCAAGAACATTTTTCACACTCCAGATCTGATAATCTTCCAGCATAAGATGGCCCATCTGAGATATTAAAAAAGATCTCATGTTAAAAGCTTCCTTATTTTTTATAGCATTTAAATAAGCCTGGCTCATTAAACTTATTACATTCCTGGAAACAAAGCAATAACTTATATTACATGCTAAGTATTCATCTGAACAGTTTGCCAGTTCGTATAAAGTTTTACAAGTGACAACGTTTACACAAATTTCATCTATAATTTTATTTAAGCAGTCAGTGATAACGAAGCTTTTTTTTTTGGTACCATGGATTGAACTCACAACCTTATGCCACTGAGCTAAATCCCCAGCCCTATTTTTTGAGATAGGGTCTCACTATGCAGTTCAGGCTGGCCTTGAACTCACTTTGTAGCCCAGGTCAGTCTTGAACTCACAACGATCCTCCTGTCTCAGCCTCCCAAGGGCTGGGATTAAAAGTGAGCACCACCATGCCCGGCAACAAAGCACTTATTGACAATCGTCTTTCTCCAGTGAGACCTGGGAAATAAAACATTTCTGTTTTAAGAGTTACTTATGAAAAACCATGAAAGGCAGTGGGTGGGCAAAAATATTTTTTTTGAGATAGGGTCTCACTATGTAGCTCAGACTGCTCTTGAATTTACTGTGCAGTCCAGGTTGACGTTCAACTCATGGCAATCCTCCTGCCTCAGCCTCCCAACTACTGGGATCATAGGCATGCACTGCCATGACTGGCAAGTATTTACTAGTGTTGAAATAAAAAAGCAGACTTTCTGGATTATGCTTTTTCATCTTAAACGTTTTCTAAGACCTTAGAAGATTAAGCAACACTAACAGACTTCTTAGAGATTTAAAGGAACTTACGAATATGTACATTATATTTTCCCCAAAATACAATTTATTAGTATATTTGATTTACATAGTGGAATATAATCACTATGGGGAGTGTTAATTCATACACATAACACTCTTAATTTTTTTAACCCCTTTTCCTTCCCCAAAATACAATTTAGCATTAATTTTCTAAGCTAAGTAAAACAATAGTTTTGTCACGTCAACACATATGAAAAATTACATATATATATGCCAATATATATTTTTTATAAGGCCAAAATATAATCAAATGTTTTCTCCTTTAAGTGTTCCACAATTGCCCAATAATCCCAGATGAATCCTAGATCAAAGTTTTTAGCTTTACGGCTGGGGATGAAGTTCAACGGCACAAACACCTGCCTGGCAAGTGCAAGGTCCTGAGTTCAATTCCCAGTACCAAGAAAAAAAAAAAGGTTGTATAGCTTTACCATTTCATGATATTGATATATTTACCTTTCAATATATAAATCATATGATATGTAAGATTTAAAACTATTCTTTTTGTAATTACTGGTTTTCATGATACAGTATCTATTTAGGTATGTTAATAGCATTCTAATTGTTGGCTAGAAACGGAAAAACAATTTCGTCATCTTCTTCCCTTTCCTAACTCTCCTACAATACAGCAAGTAAATTAATGAAGGTTTATTTGTTATGCTTGCCCACGTGCATTTAGTCACAAAATTTTACAAATGATGGTAATGCAAAAGCATAGTTTATCTAGCTGGTTCTATGAATTTAGATACGCAAGTAAGAAATACTGCCCATTTCCTTAAAAAAAAATAACTAAATCAAAGATGTCCTAATAGTATTTACCCTCACTTACTTTTTTGACTCAAATATAGTGATGGCAGTCAATTAACAAGGAAAATACACTCACATACCATTTTCAAAAGAGAAAAAAAGTTGACTCATTGAATCAGTGAAGATATTTCAAATGTCTTACAACCAAACAACAGATGTGTGAAGATTTAATAGTTAAGAAAATTTTCTAAATTCAAGTAGAAAAATAAGTTAACGGGAAAAGAAAAAATGTAAAAACTCCTTATTTCTATTTATTCAAACAAATTCCTGATCAAAAAGAAAAGGCAGGAAGGAGAAGTAAGCAAACCTTTGGAATATGCCTAGCACTGAATCACAGAATCACATCACAAATTGTCCTGTTCACTCATAACAAAGAGGAAGTACTTTGAAGAGTCTCTCATCCAGTACAGAGTGTTGAAAACATCTGGATCTCTAATACACAATGCCCAAAAGGATCTCTGACCCAGAGGCCTATCTGTTGTTGTTTATATTATAATGCCATCAGAAGTTTCAATTCTTCCCATAATTACACAGTAGTATTCTTCATGCTTTGAAAATGACTTTTTACGTATAGCTTTTTTTTGGCAGCGGCGGGGGGTGGGTGGGTACTAGGGATTGAACCTAAGGTCCTGCACATACTAGGCAAGCATTCGTTTTAAAAGACAAAAGAGCAAGTTACAGTATTCATAATGAAACATTATGCAGATGGTGAAAAGCAAATAGTTTTGTACATAGCATACTGAAGACACTAAGCATTGGTAAAATTTAGAAAAATCTTGATTTATCATTTTAAAAAAAGGAGCGCTACAGGCTCCACAACATATAGGCAGCAAAAGTTACATATGTGCTACATAATCTAATGGACTCTAAGGTGTAAATATGTTCTTACTTCAACTCACTGTAGTTTTACAGTGAACCATCAAGGACTGAAATTCCTCAATGAAAACTATATTGAAAAGAACTTAAATGCTACATTTTTTCCCTGAAGTAATAATTATTAATGATTTTGTGTCAATGACAAAATTAACAGGCAGTATAAATTCCTCAGTTTTATAGCATTTAGCATTTGGAACAAAGAGGGAAACAATAGTGAAATATAAAAACAATAACATCATTGTGCTTTCAATTCATCCACCCTTGAAATCATGATTCCAATCTCTGTCTCTATGCTGGGTTTGCTTCTATTCTTAGCATAAATGGAATCGTATAGTACGTATTGTTTTATGTTTGGTTTCTTTTGCTAAATATTATGTTAGCATTACCATAATTTATTCAAATAGAAGAAATAAAGATTATGAACTATAGATCTCAAGAAATCTGTCTTATTCGACTTCAGAGAGTTGTTAAAGATGGAATGAACTATCTTTAGAGATAACGTGGAGGTATGTTAACCAGTTTCAGATAATGACTTAATGGGGATGATGCAGAAGAGTTATTTGATTACTTATATAAGCTATACATTTCATTTTAGAGTTTGCAGTACTTTTAGAAAAGAGAAATTAGTCATAGCTAGACTCACCTTTGTGGTGTCATGTGCATTCAATATGCCTTCTACAATATCAGAGAGGTCCATATGCAATTCCTTTAAAAACAACAACTGAAATGAGTAACTAGAAAAGAATAAGTGCATATAACATTTACTTTATTATTCGGTAGCTGTAGTATACTGTATGTTGGAAAATATTTTTAAATTACCATAAACAGATTTCAATATTGCTTTAAAAATTAAGACAACTTTCTTTCATTCTTACTTTATACAGTAAGTTTGGTTTGTTAAATTTTTCTAAGTCAAACTCTCTTACCAATTTTGCATCATTAGCTATATTTTGAGTGGCATGATGTATCAACTAAATTCTTTTCTCTCTCTTTCAAATTATTAGTTCCATTTTCCCATTAGAAACTTACATGCCATAAAGTACAAGCAATCAAAACTTACAGGGATATCATCAGTACGATTGTCCTTCCAGACCTCTAAAAGTGCAACCACCATGTCTCTCAGTTCATTCCTTGAGAGAACTCCATCGCGGTCAACATCAAACACCTTGAAACAAACTAAGGAAAAGAAAGTCTTATGGAAGGAAATTATTTTTAAACTCTGAAGTATAATATATTTTATTAGAAGCTGTGCTTGTATAATTATTTAGGTTTTCTCCTTTCTGAGCAGTTCTCACCAGGAGCAGATTATACTGTATCACTACATTTTTTGGAACTTGTAGGACTTCCTGCATAATTTGATGAATCTATTACTAAATTAATACCCAGGTTGTATCGATACAGAATTAACTTCCTTATAAATCAGAAAGAAATGTCTGTTATTGTACAATATCTCTTATTTTGAGGGGGATCTCAATATCTATCTTTACCCACTCTCTCCCTTTCTCTTCCCTCCCTCTCTTCCTGTACTGAGGAATGAATTCAGGGAATCCAGGGCCTTGGACATGATAGGTAAGTGCTCTATCACTGAGCTACATTCTCAACTCCTTTGTGTTAATTTCTACTATTCAAAACTAACCATTGCAGAGTTCTTTCATATATAGTTAAAGAATCACATCTAAAATCAGAATCAGTAACAACAAGCTGATACAAAGATAACTTGCTTCCACTAAAACAGAAATTTTAAATACTTTGAAAAATTTTTAAATCCAATCATTAACCTCAAACAAGAAGAGATTTCAGCCTCCTTTAATATTGTTTTAAGAAAAACAAATCATTTATCAAAAAGCTAGCTTTGACAAGTAGTATGTCAATGGGAAATGAAAGGAAATCTGAATTTTTAAGATTTAGATGATCAAAAATGACCTATTGCATATATCTCCATAATAGGACACTTACATCAACAGAGTATCATACATAGTACATTACTAAACAAGACCAAAATATCAAACAAAACCCCTAAACAGGGAACATCTATGAAGCTCTATTTTAGAAACAATGATCCTAGTAAATATACTTGAGTTAGATTCCAATTAAATGTATACTGCTGCATTTTCTCAAATATGGTTGATTTAATAATGCAATATAATTATGTCATAATATTTTAGCTAGGTTAAAAAGGCCATTTTAGTATTTAATAAAATAGTACTGATTATAAATTTCATTTTATCAATAAAATATTAAGAGCAGGGTGTGGTGGCATACTCCTTTAATCCCAGCACTTGGGAGGCTGAGGTAGGAGGAACACTGTGAGTTCGAGGCCCACTTGGGCTACAATGCAAGCGCAAGGCTGGCCTGAGCTACATAGTGCGACCCTGCCTCAAAAAAATAGGGTCGGGAGTTTGGCTCAGTGGCATAAGCGCCTGTCTGGTAGGCGTGAAGCTGTGGGTTCAATCCCCGGTGCCGCAAAAATAAATAAATAAAATAAAATAAAATATTAATGTGCACAAGCAAAATAAAATGAGCTATACTTCAAATTATTCAAGACTAAATTCTCTATATAAATATTTAATAAATGCTTAAAATTTTCATTATTGTGAATTATAAATTCTTCAGGAAAACCAACCCATTAATAACAAGGATTCCCAAGCAACTCTCAACTCAAAAAAAGAATAGATGAGGTTTCACTGACCTCAATAAATCCCAACATGAGATTAGTATTTGCCAAACTGACACGAAAACTCAAATCTTAACTTACAGATGATTCTCTATGGATGAAAGATAGGTAACTTGCAATTTTACTGACATTATTCAACATACTTACATTTTTGTCTTTCAGCCAGGGGCCCTCTGCAACAGGCTGATAACCCACAGGAGATCTCCTTAAAATCTATGTGATTATCACGATTTTCATCAAAAGCATTAAACAACCCTAAAAAATAGAAAAAGACAACATAAGTCACAGCCAACAAACTTCTTAATGTTAGTACTGACATGTATATGTAAGGGGGGCATACTCTTTCCCCTAAACTGGCCGAATTAAAACAATTAAAAAAAAAGTCTATCACTAGCTCCCAATGTCTAAGGAAGTATTTTTTTCTCTCGTGGTACAATTACTACTGGAACTTACGTTCCTAGCAGAAAATAGAATCTTTCAGTGTTTATGTCAGTCTGCACCTCTGATATCCCTTTTTTTTTTTTGCGGCACTGGGGATTGAACTCACAACCTCGCGCCTGGCAGACAGGTGCATAAGTCACTGAGCCAAACTCCCGGTCCTGGTTTTTTGAGGAAGGGTCGCACTGGGTAGCTCAGGCCGACCTTGCACTAGCGTTGTAACCCAAGCCTGCCTCGAAGTCACAGAGCTCCTCCTACCTCAGCCTCCCGAGTGCTGGGATTAAAGGCATGAGCCACCACGCCTGGCTGTTCTGATATCCATTATAATGGCTTAATATATGTCTGCATTTTTTTTCAAATCCTTTTTATTCAAGGATAAAAAGAAAGAAAAAAGAAGAAAAAAACTACAACAAAATTTCAAAACACGTCAATCAGGGGGCAAAAATGGTACATACATTGTGCATTGTCATCGCCAAATTATTCACCCAGAGCACAAGTATGTCTGCATTTTTTAAAGTAGACAAATAAGACAGACATGGTGACATGCATTTACAACCCCAGGACTTAGGAGGCCGAGGCTACAAGATCAGTATGAGTTTGAAGCCAGACTAGGCTACATATTGAGTTCAAGGCCAGTCTGAATTGCATAGTGAAACTGTTTTGAAAGGAAAAAAAAAAAAGTAAACAATGAGAGAAAAAAGTTGGATTGCTTTAAATACACACACTTACACTATGGTATCATCAATAAAGTCCTTCTAAAAGCAAAGGGAAATACACTATACTGTAAGAAATAAATCCTCCACTACAGTGTTCTTTGTACTATTTAATCTTTCATATATGAATATTTTAAATTTCAGAATTAAAAAGGTATTCATAATCTAATCTTGTTTTTTAAACTTTTTCTTAAAAAATAGAAATGAAACAATTTTATTTTCAAATGAAAATGGTATTATCTGCACCAGGAATATAGCTCAGTGGCACAGTGCCTGCCTGGCAAGCATGAGGTCCTCAGTTAGAGTCCCAGTATCCAAAAAAAAAAGGAAGAAGAAGAAGAAAAAAAAGAAAATGATATTATTGACTTCCAACACTAAAAAAATAAAAATATAACTGCATGGTTGAAATAGTTAGAAACCCTTGGCCGGGGATTTAGCTCAGCAGTATAAGCACCTGCCTGCCAAGCGCAAGGTTCTGAGTTCGATCCCCAACACAAAAAAAAAGAGGGAAAAAAAAAGTGCCATGGCTCTCCGAACAAGTACTTTTGAAGTATCTTAGGTATCTGAACAATACAGATCATATACCTGAGACTCTAATTTAGTGTCCTCTGTTTAAAGAATAAAAAAGTAAAGCTCAGTGATTTACCAGAAGCTGAGAAACTTTACAATCAGAGCTGAGTCTGGGGGTGCACACCTGTATCCCCAGCTATCTGGAAATCTGAGACAGGAGTGCAGTTTGAGGCCAGTCTGGGGAACTTAGACCCTGTTTCAAAGGTTTATTAAAAAAAAAAAAAAAAAAAAAAAAAAAAAAAAAAAAAGTCATACTTTGAAGGTAGACTGAACCCAAGTAATATTCTACTCTGGCAGGTTTTTACTCTTTGGGGAACAAGGATATGGTGGCAAAAATCTTACCTGAAAAAAAAAGCAGAGCCACCCTAGCTGAGGAAGAAGTGGGGTCCTGTGTGAAAACCCAGAGCTCTGCCCATTCAGTACACACCATCCCATCTGTATCACCTGCTAACATATCTTATTAGAGCAGTCTTCTAACCACTGACTTGGTCAAACTCATTTATCCATGAGGCTATTTAGTTGCAAAGAGCTAAACTATGAATAGTTACACAGGTAGAATATAAAGCTCAAGACTGTAACCCTAATTTCTACCTTAAGTTTTCTCCACTATACTAATTGAAAAAAACTCACAAGCCTACCAGAATATGACTTTTTTTGGGTGGCACTGGGGATTAAACACAAGGCCTTCACACTGAGCTACTTCCCCAGTCCTTTTATACTTTTTATTTTGAAAAAGGGTCTCATTAAATTGTCCAGTCTGAAACTTTAATGTGGAATCCTCTTGCCTCAGCCTCCCAGAGTGCTGTGATTACAAGTGTGTGTACCACCATACCTTGTTGGAAATTATGATCTTTTAAAGTTAAGACACGCTGGTTACAAATAAGCAATGGGTGTCAGTGTATTTATTTACCAATGAACATTTGTAGGAAATGGACTGATTCCTACCTTCACTTAGAGATGGACGAATAGGTGGTGAAACAAGCGGGCCAAAGGTCTCTAAATCAAATCGTCCAGTACGGGACTGAGCCTTCAACAACCAGTAACGTTTCTCCAGATCAATGATGTCTGACTCCTCCACTGTGAGTGAAATCAAACAATTATAAAACCTCAGCAGTTAGTTCATCCAGATAATATATTTTCCAAGGAGATACATATATGTATGTGTATTTTTTTTTCTTTCTCTTTTTGTTTTTCCCCAAGGGAAGATCTCACTGTGTAATCCAGATTGGCCTTGAACAAACTTCATAATTCGGGCTGGTCTCAAACTTGAGAACCTTCTGCCTCAGTATCCTGAGTGCTAGAATTACAAATTTGTGCCACCACACCTGGCTTCTTTGAAAGATGTATTTTAATTTCTCAGTTCAATTACTAAATATAATTTTGATTAAACGGCAACAGGCTTTAAAATCAGAAAAAAGGAAACTATAGTTTCTCCATAAGTAGGCTGCTTAAATTCAGCGCAACACTTAAATTAATAATCAACTGAGTCACTTAAGTTTCCCACGTCACTTTTATCTAAATCTTTTTTCTTTTTCTTTTTTTTTTTTTTTCTTGTTTTGTTTGGAGATAGGGTCTCATGATGTAGTTCAGGTAGGTCTTAAATTCTCTATGTAGCCCAGGCTGGCCTCAAACTCATGGGGTATATTCTTGCCTCAGGCTCCTAAGTGCTGGGATCACAGGCATGGGTCACTGCACCCAGCATTTTTGCTTATTTTCAAACTCTACCTTGCATTTAAAGTTTCTATGTACATCTTTCTTGGCTAGACTATAAACATAATACCAAGACCCAGGTCTGATTCATCTTGTTAATATGGTGACTGACACATTCAAAACTTATTTTATAAATGGAAAAATAAGAGGATAGAGAACAAGTTAACAAAGTCAATCAACGATTGAGGAGTGGAGTAGGATTAACGATGTGCTAGATAACAGCAGAATCATGAAAGTATGAACACAAACATTCCTCTCTTTTCATTCCTCAGAAGGTGTATTAAAAATTCAGACAAGATTTAATCATGGTCACATTTCATATGTGTTTTTCTCCTTTAAGGAATTAAAGTGAAATTTGGAAAAAACACAAAAGATATTTAGTCTCAACTCAATAGGGCAAACAAAGTGATATTAATTAAAATATGAACCTAGGAATGTTCCCTTTTAGCCATAATCGAATAACTAAGCAGTGGATTTGCTCTTCTGCCATAAATAACTGGAAAACTGTACAAAATATATAAAACCACTATTTCTAGAAATTAGAAGACAGGCACTACTGAACTGTGATCCCTGAGATGAAAGAAACTAATGAGGTGAACATTTCCACTGCCCTGACTTTCTGCCTATAGTCACTTTCTAGACCTTAACAAAAGTAAGGAAACTAAAGATATCACTGAATTAAGAATAGAGTTTAGGCTGGGTATGACGGTGCACTTCTGTAATCCCAGCACTCAGGAGGCTGAGGCAGGAGGATTGTTGCAAGTTTGAGATCAGGCTGGGCTACAAAGTGTGCCAAGGCCAACCTGAACTGCATAGCGAGACCCTGTCTCAAAAAAACAAAAAACAAAAAAAACAAAAAAAACAAACCCAAAACAGAACAGAGTTTAGTCCAGGACCTTGTGATGTTAGGCAGGTTCTTTAATACTAAGCTACATCCCTAGTGCTGAGATTTTATTAGCACTGTGATTTGCTTGATGTGGATAGATCTAGGAGATTCATTTTCACCAATTTAGAAATGTTTTGTTATTATTATTTCCAATATTTTCTTCTACCTGTTTCTGAGACCCCACTTACACGTATGTTTGATATTGTGCTATATAAGTCACTGAGGGTTTAATAACTTTTACTTACACATTATTTATGGCTGTTAATGCATTGCAATGCAGACTTGGGTAACTGCAACAGAGTCCAAAGGCACACAAGCCTAAAATAATCAGTATCTGTCTCTTTTAACAAAATGTTTGGCAGCTGGGCACGGTGGCCTACACCTGTAATCCCAGCACTTGGGAGGCTGTGAGTTTGAGGCCAGCCTGGGTTATACAGTGAGTGCAGGCCAGCCTGAACTACACAGCAAGACCTCATCTCAAAAAAAAAAAAAAAGAAAAGAAAAGAATGCCAGACATCCCCCTCCCACCCAGACTTTTTTTAAAAGATTAAAAAATAAATCAAATTTCAAAGCATGATAATTAGAGGGTAACAATGGTTAATATACTGCATATTATTATCTTTAAATTACTTACTCAGAGTACAAGATATCTACATTTAATTGTCCAATCAATATTAGCAGAAACCATTCTTTTTTTTTTTTTTTTTTTTTTGCAGCACTGGGGATTGAACTCACAACCTTGCACTTGCCAGGGCAGGCGCTTAAGCCGCTGAGCCAAACTCCCCAGCCCTGGTGTTTTTGAGGCAGGGTCACACTATGTAGCTCAGGCCGGCCTTGCACTCGCGTTGTAGTCCAAGCCGGCCTAGAACTCACAAGGCTCCTCCTACCTCAGCCTCCCGAGTGCTGGGATTAAAGGCGTGCGCCACCACGCCCGGCTCAGAAACCATTCTTTTCAGTGAACTAAGAGAAATTAGCAGTATAACTATCTTAACTCTTTATATACACACACAATTTATTTCAGCTTCTCACACTAGGGGTGACAACATGATGTTTACACATGCGAGTCTGATTTATTTCACTTATGAGTACAGCGTCTAGTTGCATCCATTTACCTATAAATGTCTCAAGTTTATACTTTATGACTCAGTAGCAGTACTCCATCGTATAAAAATAACACATCTTTTTTATCCATTCTTTAGTTGATGAACATTTAGGTTCTTTCCAAGATTAAGCTATTACAAATTGTGCTGCTATAAATGTAGCTCTTTTATTAAAGGGCATTTCTGGGTTAATAACAAAGCTGAGCCAAAGATACAGAGATTTCCCACATCCCCCTATTCTCATACATACTGTCTCTTCAACTGCCAACACCTCCCACAAGAGTGGTACATTTGTCACAACTGAGGAGCCCACACTGACACGATTTTCACTCAAAGTCCGTAAATTTCATTAGGGTTCACTCTGATGTTGTATATTCTACAGGTCTGGACAAATACATAGTGGTATTATATACTGCAGTATCATAGAGAGTTGTTTCACTTCCCTAAGACTCTTCTGTGTCCTGCCTATTTGCCCCTCCCTCCTCATTAGCCTTGGGTAACCACCAATCATTTTTATTGTCTTAATATTTCCTTTAACTTTCAGCTTCTCTCCAGTCTGCAAAATTTCTACATGACAAAATTACTAGGTAGAGAAAATTATCTTTCCATTGGGGTTTTCAACAGATTAAAATATGACAGATTTCCCAAAAAGTTTGGCTAATTTCATTCTATCAGACTATACTCTAGCAGGCTCAGCCCACTTTCAGTGCCTATCCTCATCCTGAAAGCATCCCACATCCCTTGATCACCTAGAAAAAACTCATCCCTCCAGAGTTCAGTTTTGCTTTGATTTTTAGTATTTGTTTGCATCTACATGCCTTTAATGGCTATAAAAAAAGAACAGGATTTTTTGGTTCATGTGGTTATTTCATGTTATTACAATGACAGTGGAGGTCTTTTACTCCTATTTCCTAAAATTAAACAGAACATTTCTGTCTCCAATGATTACTTAACATGAATCTGAAAATTCTTACTTATGCAGTAAAGCATAAAAATATGAATATTGGGGGAAAATAAGCAAGGCTACTTGTATATAAACAATGTATATTTAAAAATTCGAGACAATTCATTTACAAATTAAAGTGAATTCAAGGGCTGGGAGTTTGGCTCAGTTCCTTAAGTGCCTGCCCTGGCAGGCACGAGGTTGTGAGTTCAATCCCTGGTGCTGCAAAAAAAAAAAAAAAAAAAAAAAAAAAAAAGAGAATTCAACATCTGTTGGGATGAGAAAACGAATATTCGAAAATCAATGCTTTTTTAATACACTATCAATAACATCTAAGAAAATATTTTTAAAGTATATCAATAATAGCACCCTCCCACAAGACGTAGCATGTCCAAAAATAAACAATGTGAGATTTTCATTAACAACTTTACAAATATTATTAGAGAGCTAAATAAATGAAGAGTCATAACATGGCCCAAAACAGGACCTAGAAAGATACAAAGCATAACCTTAAACAAAGCAGTTAGGGGAAGATCGCACTGAGTGTGACACATGAGTGGTAACCTAAAGGAGATAAAGGGACAAATACAGAGGAAAAAAAATTTTTAGAAGAACAAGATAGAGCTTCAAAGTAAGAGTAGGCCTGGAAAAGTCAAGAAAGAGAAAGATCAGAGTGGTTAAAATAAGAGTTGGTGGGGAATAGGCAGGAATAACAACAGTAGCATAGAAGAGATAACGTCAGAGGTTTATAGACATCGGATTACATAGGCTATTGTAAGGTCTTTCATTTTAAGTAAAATGTTGAACCACCAGACAGCCTGAAGAACAGGAGTGAGGTAATTTACAGAATCACTTCACTGCTAAATTGAGAACAGTCTGATGGGCAGCAAGAACAGAAGCAGGAAGATCAGTTATTCCTATCTATTAAAGAGTTAAAACCAGTAATATATGCAATCAGAAAGCAATAAAAGGACAACCAAAGTACCAGTCAGCTGACTTGTAAGAAACAGAAGTTTTTTTTAAATTTTATTTTAGAGATAGTAAAATCCAACAAAACATAACAGAACAAAGTCAATCAAAACAAAGCAGTAGAACTGGTACAGAACCTCAAAGCAAGATACTAGGAAAACAATCACTAGTAAAGTATATCTTGTTATCTTCACAATAGTTACAGAAGAGCCTGATTTCAGTAAAAATTATTTCAAAAGAAAATATATATATATATACACACTTTTTTTGGGGGGGTAGTGGGGATCGAACTCACAACCTCACACCTGCCAGGCAGGCGCTTATGCCACTGAGCTAAATCCCCAGCCCTATTTTTTGAGACAGGGTCTAACTATGCAGTTCAGGCTGGCCTTGAACTCACTTTGTAGCCCAGACTGGTCTCAAACTCACAATGATCCTCCTGCCTCAGCCTCCAGAGTGCCGGGATTACAGGTGCACACCACCATGTACAGCTCCAAAAGGAATATTTCAAAAAGGTTGCTTCAAACTCTTTCCTAAGATATGTACATGGCTTACTCCCACAACTCATTCTGTATTCAAATGTCACATTTTCACATCACTCAAACTGTATTCTATTCACTCATACACCTTCTACCTCTTCCTTCGTGCTTTATTTTGCTCAATAATACTTACTAATGTCTCATACATGTAATTCACTTGTTTAGTTTATCACTTGTCTCCCAACTAGAACATATGCTCCTCAAGGGCAAGGTTTTTTGTTCATAATTGCATGGCAACTTAGAATACCTGGCAGAATTTGATCAATCAACAAATAAGCTTACTGAATAAATTAAAATTTGTTGAGCTTCTATTTCGCATATGTATGCATAGCTGTATCAATATTTCTGCTCTAGCAGAAAATAAAGGTCTTGACAGTATGAGCCCAGGGTTAAGTACAATGACTCTACTTAGATTCCGCTATATAAAGAATATTTTCCAGGGAAGTTCTTTTTTTTTTTTTTTTGCGGTACCAGGGCTTGAACTCACAACCCTGCACCTGCCAGGCAGGTGTTTAAGCCACTGAGCCAAACTCCCGGCCCTAGTTTTTTTGAGGTAGGGTCGCACTATGTAGTTCAGGCTGGCCTTGCTCACGTTGTAGCCCAAGCTGGCCTCCAACTCACAATGCTCCTCCTACCTCAGCCTTCTGAGTGCTTGGATTAAAGGCTCCAGGGAAGTTCTTTACTTGGGTAGCCCTAAAGAGTTCTTTTAATCATCTATAAAGCCTCTGAAAAGGGATTCCAAGAGTGATAATACAGTTAATACACACTTTCAGCATTCAAAAGGAACCAATCATTAAAAGTAATTATAGGGGCTGGGAATGTAGTTCAGTGGT
Source organism: Dasyprocta punctata (assembly GCA_004363535.1). Taxonomy (NCBI): domain Eukaryota; kingdom Metazoa; phylum Chordata; class Mammalia; order Rodentia; family Dasyproctidae; genus Dasyprocta; species Dasyprocta punctata. Next base: position 47,117 of record RJWM01013472.1, read on the forward strand.
GCAGCACCTGTCTGGCAAGCGTGAGGTCCAGAGTTCAATTCTCAGTACCCCCAAAAATAAATAAATAAATACAAGTAATTATAAACAAAGGAGAGACAAGATTTTAAGATAACTTATAAGAAGTTAAAAAATGAAAATCCATATTAATTATCTTTATTAGGTTTCTGTACTGTTAATTATGTCATGATAATCTTGGAAAGGAGCAAGGTAATGACCACCTATTATTGTATTTGCACACGGTGAAATCACTAAATCAAACTTTTTTTTCTCTCTTTTTTTTTTGTACCAGGGATCAAACTCATGACCTCACATGTACCAGGCAGGCGCTTATGCCACTGAGCTAAATCCCTGGCTTCTCTGTCTTATAGAACAAAGTTTCTCAACCTTGATGACACTGCCGACATCTGTAATCAGACAGTGCTTTTTTGTAAGAGGCTGTCTAGTGCACTCACTATTGGATATTTAGCAGTACTTTGGGCTTTGTCCACTAGACATTAGCAGAGCAGCTCCCAAGCTGTGAAAGCTGGAAGTGTCTCCAAAACACTGCTCAATGTCTCAAATAGATCAAATTCTTCCCAATAGAGAAGTGCTGCCATGTACATGTAAAAATAATGCTAGCCTAGTGACTGTAAAATAGCTTATTTTCATAAATACACTCACCTGTATTACATGAAATATTAAGCACTAGAAAGCAAATCTCCCAAAACATCAAAAGCTCAAATACTATATTGAATTCTGTATCAGTCATTTTAAACTAAATTACTATTGAAAACGATTTATTTGAAAGATAATGGTACTAAAACAGGATCTATGTGGTCAGATAAGTAAAAATCTTCCAGTAAACTGGTGTCAGAGTAGTCTGTAGATTAAAAAATTAAGAAAACAAAATCTTAAAAAGCAAAATTGTGAACAATAAAGTTTTTGGCTTATACTAAATACACAAAAACACAAAGGTTTCTTGCATCACGAGAGATTTTGACAATTAATTGTGATACAACTTGTAATCATATCATGACATTTTATAAGTTTTAAACAAATTATATTATTCTTGTTAATTAAGAAAATAAATATACCAGCCAGGAGTGGTGGTGCATGCCTATAATCCCAACACGTGGGAGACTGAGGCAGGAGATCACTGCAAGTTCAAGACCAGCCTGACCCTGTCTCAAAAAGACAAAAAGAAAAAGGAAAGAAATATATAATTGTAACTTTCATATTAGAAATGCCCACTTTAGAGCTGGTATGGTGGTACACACCTGTAATCCCAGCACTTGAGAGGCTGAGGCAGGAGGATCACTACAAGTTCAAGGGCAGCTTGGGCTACACAGTGAGATCAAGGCCAGTCTGAATTATATAGTGAGACCTCATCTCAAAAAAAGCAGAGGAAAAAAGAAATAAATAAACGAAAAGAAATGCTAGTTTATTATTATAAATAGAGGGGAAATAAAGCAGGAATACTGGAAATTGTGAAGTCTTTGATTTGTTTGTTTTTTAATACTTGTAACTGCTTTAAATTTAATTATAAGTGATTTTATAATTTTATTATTGAACATATAACACAAAAAAGAACAATTATTGTTATAACAGTTATTAAAATAATTTATTGTAACTCTACTTTTTGCCAGTCTGCTTAGAATTTGTAATTTCCAGTGTTAGCTTTCATTTTCATTACTTGTTACTTTTATTAACTACTAATATATTTTGTTGCATGAAAATGTAGACAGTCAAAAGAAAACTGAAAAGAAGCCAGGTGTGGTGGCACACGCCTTTAATCCAAGCACTCAGGAGGCTGAGGCAGGAGGATCATTGTGAGTTCGAGACCAGCCTGTGCTACAAAGTGAGTTCAAAGGCATAGTGAGACCCTGTCTCAAAAAATAGGGCCAGGGATTTAGCTCAGTGGTGTAAGCACCTGCCTGGCAGGTGCGAGGTTGTGAGTTTGATCCCAGTAGCCAAAAACAAAAACAAAAACAAAACAAAACAAAACAAAAAAAAACAACCAACTGAAAACCAAAAATACTGCATGTTTTTATGTATTTATACTACTTTAATTTAATTGAATGTCACCTAGGTTGTTTAGGAAGATCTCCACTGCTTTCATTCTATAATCTACACCATTACACAGTTTCTCAAATCACACACACAAAAAAATTCCTAGTTTATACTTTTAAATAATCAGTAGAATAAACTCATTTTTAAGATTTTGCAGCAAACCAGGCATGGTAGTATATGCCTATAATCCTAGCACTCAGGGGACTGAGGCAGGAGGATTGCCACAAGTTCATGGCCAGTCTGGGTTACATAGTATGTCCAAGGCCAGCCTGAACTAGTGAGGCCCTGTCTCAAAAAAAAAATCAAAAAGAAAAAGGTTTTTGTAGCAAGATACTCAGCAACACTACGATACAACAAACAAAAATTTTCACATATACTACATCACGTATTTTTTTTTTAGTACCAAGTAACAAATACACTACAACAGTTTTAACCTCCTCATGAAACATTTGTAAAGATTCAATTACACTGGAATGGGAACTAATTTTTAAAATAAACAGAACTTCCATGGAAAAATGTTGCTGTCTTTTTGGGGGGTGGCGGGAGAGAGGATGGTACAGGGAATCAAACTCAGGACCTTGTGCTTCCCGGCAGGCGCTGCGAAGTTGAGCTATATCCCTGGCCCACCTTTTTTTTTTTTTACTGAAGCATCTATTTTAAATATTCTCAAAACTCAGGATGATCCCAGCACTCGGGAGGCTGAGGCAGGAGGACTGTTGTGAGTTTGAGACCAGCCTGGGCTACAAAGTGAGTTCAAGGTCAGCCTGAACTGCATAGTGAAACCCTGTCTCAAAAAATAGGGCTGGAGATTTAACTCAGTGGCCCAAGCACCTGCCCGCCAAGTGCAAGGTTGTGAGTTCAATCCCCAATACCCCCACCCCCTGAAAAAAAAAAAAATCAAAACTCAGGATGTGGGTGAAGTTGATAAGTAGAACACTTGTCAAGCATGCCCTGGATTTGATCACCAGTATACACATTACAGAAAGAAGTGAAAGAAGAAACAAAATTCATTTAACTGGATTGATTTGATTATTTATTTATTTATTTATTTATTGAGACAGGGTCTTACCTTGTAGTTCAGGCTGCCTTGAACTCTCTATATACCTTAGGCTGGCCTTGAGCTCACTGCAATCCTCCTGCCTTGCCCTCCCAAGTGCTGGGATTACAGGCATGCACCATGCACCACCAACCCCAGCTAACTGAATTTACTTAAAAGAAGACAGCATTTTTACATTTTAGCAACAGGAAGAATACCAAATACCTGATATGTAAATTGAGACTGCATTATTGTGCTTTATTCCCTAGGTAAAATGTCTGTCCACTCCATTTATGAGGAGAAGGGAGGAAGAATGAATGGAAAGAAAAAGAAATCCCCTCTTTTCTAGAGAAAATCAGCTTTCTCAAGTTCTAAACCTTCTTCCAAGTAAGGAATTGGCATATTTAAAAAAATCTGAACCTGAAATAAAAGGTACAATACAGCAGTCCTGATGGAAACCATATTCTTATTTTTGTATTTTTAGATATTAAATATTTAATGTGTCCAATAAGTACTTCTGGCTATTTGGTGCTTATACAACAGTACCATTAGAATATGGACAAATTACATTAACTGTGATATCTCTTAAACTTTGAAAAGTATGTTTAGCATCTCCTTAAACACAATTCTTTTGCTTAAGAAGAAATCTGGAAAGTAGAGCATACTTAGAAAAAAAAATGACTGGGTTAGTCATGCTCATCAAATAAAACCATGCTTCAATATTGACTTCTAAAAATTAATGTATACTTTTTCAGTGCTGACTTTTAAGCTTACGTGATCTATTCACTTTCTTGATATAGACTGAAAATTCTTTAACTAAATATCTGTGAAGAACAAGCTAAAGTAAATTATATATACAGTACTTACTATTATTACCAAACATTTTACAAAAATTGGCTTTTGGAATTGCTACAAAGAGGGAATTCAACTAACCTTATTTTCATTTCAACAGGTTAGAAACAGTAATTTCAGTACTCTATTTGCAGTTGGTAAATAAACACCAAAACTTATACTCTATTGGCTACATAAGAATGAATTATCACCCACCTATTGGCATAATGTTTTCTGGGTCATGACAGCAGCATAACACATGCCCAACATTCTAAATCGTTCTTGGCCTGAACTTTAGGCCATTCTAAACAAGTCTCACCTCACAGAAGGCTCCAGCTGCAGAAATAGCTCTTTAATGACAAAAAGGGATCCTCATCAAAAAAGTTGGGCACAATCTCAGTTATCTTCATATAGTAACACAGTTCTTTTAACATTTTTGAGGAAACAACCTGCTCACAGAAACAATGCCCTGAGATCTACTTATAAGCCTTGTATCATTACTAACAGATAAGAGGATAATGAAGGAGAGAGAGAGAGACACAGAGGTTTACTAGGCAGGTTACAGTCTAAGACTCACAGAAATATCTTTTTTTCCTGTTTAAAAAAAAAAGGCTTTAACACTATAAAGTACAATGTTGGGAAGGAACATAAAAATATACCTGTTTTCAGTTGGGTAAACGCTCAGACAGATTGGGGCAACATAAATATCATCAGTGAGATATGAAGAGATTAACACTCAAAATGAATTGAATTCACCAAAAATATGACATTAATTGCTTCAGAATCCAGATTCTACCACTCTAAGAAATCTCCGAGTTAGCAGGCTTATTCATATTTACATTTTAGGGAAATTTCAAGAACTCTTAATTTATTTGAAAGCATACTTACAAGAAAGGCATTATAGGCACATAAATTTTTTTCCACAGATTGCTAAATTCAATAGATTTTGATCAGTATTAAAGGAGTAACTTTTTTTTTTTTTTTTTTTTTGAGACAGGGTCTCTCTGTAGTTCAAGCTGCTCTTGAACTCACTATGTTGTGCTCAGGTTAGCCTCGAAGTTGCCACAAACCTCCTGCTTCAGCTTCCCAAGTGCTGGGATTATAGGCATGAGCCCCCATGACCCACTGTAACTTTTTTTTTTTTTTTGGTAGTGGCACCAGGGATTTAGTCCAGGACTTTTATATTGAGCTCTGTCCCCAGGTCTTTTTCAGAATTTTAGTTTTCATTTTGAGACAATTTCATCTAAGTCTCTACACTGCACAGGCTACACTTGAATTTATGACCCTTTTGCTTTGGCTTCTCAAGGGTACTGGGATTACAAATGTGTATAGCCAATCTGGCGTGGAAGACAACTTTTAATAACAGTTCTTAAAGTGACACTTTAAAGGCTCTTCTACTTCTTTCACTGTAGGTAAATGGGCAATGATTTAATGACTGTGTGGATCAAATGAAATGTGGTAATGAATAGAAATGACAAATGGGGCTTGGGGTATGGCTCAGCGGTAGCACTTGTCTAGCATGCCTGAGGCTCTGGGTTTGATGGGGGTGGTGCAGAGAGGAAGTATGAATGAACAAACATAAGTATGGTAATACACAGAAGGTTGAAAAAGTAGAATCTCAAGTTAGAAAGAGTTCAGCTTGGGCAACTTAGCAATTTGGCGAGACCCTGTCTCAAAATAAAAATATGGGCTGGGGATATAGTTCAGTGCAAAGGCCTTGGGTTCAATCACCAGTTGTCCCCCTCACTGACCCCCGCTGAGAAAAAAAATAATCATTTCTAAGACATAAAGGAAAAAAAGGAAATCAAAAAGTGAATCTATAAGATAGTCTGAACTAAGCCCATAGACAGTTCACCACAACCACACCTAGCATGTTAACTCCTTTAATCTGCAGTCACAAACTACTCAAAAAGATCAGAGAATAAAATTACTATGCATCAAAAAAGTCTCTAAGACCTAAAATGATAATACGCATACATTATATATATATAAATTTTGCCACCTATTAGACACCTACTCTTAAGCTAGTCTAGCCTTTTCTTTCTCCCTTCAGTTTTAAGGATTGAATTTGGGGGCTTCCACACTGAGCTACACTCCCATACGTTTCTAAATTTAAGAGGGTCTCACTAAGTTGCTGAGACCCAGAGTGCTGGAATTACAGGCATGGGGGCCACCAAGCTTGGCAAAGTTAAACTTCCTATAGCCTTGGTTTCTCATTTGTAGAATGGATAATAAGATGAATGTCAAAGCCGGGCGTGGTGGCATACGCCTTTAATCCCAGCACTTGGGAGGCTGAG
>RJWM01013473.1:0-53290 GCA_004363535.1 Dasyprocta punctata
ATGATGTTTTCCCATGGAGTCAGCTGGCTATGAACTGAATCCCCTCAAAACATGAGCCAAATTAAACATCTCTTCCTTTATGCTGTGGTTGTCAGGTACTGTACCCCGTCACAGGAAAGCTGATTCACACAGATAGGTCGCAGGGAAACAATAGTGTCCTAGGCTTAACACTGATTCTAAGAAAAAAATCACAATGATTTCAGAACAGTTTAACCCAAGACATCAAGAAAACAAAAAACAGTAAGATTCAAGGTTCTCTCTGGGAAACTAGCCTTCCTAGTGATTTATTGTCAAATACCAATAAAGGGAAAAAGGATTCTTTGGCCAGCAAAATGATCACTTAATGTGTATATACAACTCACAAAGTACATGCAATAAATTATTCTAGTAGTTCAAACTAATTCTATTTATCCAACTATAAATAAAATTATTGATTATTTTACCACCTGGGTGCATAATTTTGGAAGGCATATGTCCCAGACAAAAGAAAGGGAACTGGATAGTAAATGGTTAAAATGGCATATGGTTACATACTTAATGTTTTATTATTTAGGGCCACTTATGATGATTCTCACTAAAGTTTCTCAAAGAAGTCCATAAAACACAAAGAAACTATTTTTCATTCTGTTCCAGGGAAAAGGAAAAAAAAATTGTAATGAGATATAGTTGAGTACTTTCTCTAGCAAACTGCCATGATCCTAAAACTTGGATTTAAAAAGTCAGAGGGAGCTGGAGACATAGCTCAGAGGTAAAGCATTTGTCTTGCATGCACAGGGCTGCAGGTTCACTCTCTAACACTACCACCAAAAACCAAGGCAAGAAGATAGAATAAAGGATTGTGAATCACAACTGTACTTGTTAAAACCAACAGGAATGAGGTTAAATGATAAATACATCAGGGATTGTGTCAGTTAATCCAGGTTGTCAATTTAACTGGAGAAAAAAACTCCTAGAGACTGTATTGTGAGAGCATTAACTTCACCAATGGGTTAGCTCACTGAGGGATACATGGGTGAATGGGCTATCAGGCAGTGGGTGCTAGCTGGAAGTTGGTTATGCAGAATATATCTGGTCCCTAGCCCCTTTTTCTCTGGCACATGTTCTTCTGCTCTCTGCTTCTAGCTGCCATGAAGTTAGCAATGTTCTTCTGCCATGCCTTCCCACCACCATGTTTACACCTTGGAGACAACCAACCATGCACTGAAACCTCTGAAACCATGAGCCAAAAATAAACTTCCCTCCTTTAAACTGGAAGTGTCAAGTATTTTGTCCTAGCAATGGGGAAGCTAATACAAGGACAAAAGATAAAATGGGCTGAAAGTGAGTTGTATATCCCAGCAGAAGATCATAAGAAAGGACACATCCCTCTGGCTGTAGCATGTTAAGGTTTTACTTTGACTTCAAGACATGAAAAAGATGAAGTCAACTGGTTCGTCTTTTCCTCAACTTGCTGTACTCAGTAAGTTAGCCATTACCCATTTCTTCATTCAAACAGTAACTGGCTGAGTAATCAGAAAGCTTGGGCAACTATGAGAATGTGAGTAAAACATCTTATTCTCTCTCTGCTCTTTGAAAAATCCATCAGTGGGGGAGGGGGACTGGCCTTCCCTTGTCCTGGATAAAAATTCTGCCAGGTTCCAAGACCTTTCTGTTCACTCTGAAATCACTAAGAGTCACTTAAAGTAATAAAACATTCCAATCCCTTTTATTAATCAATGTTTAGAGGTCCATTTCTCCTTCTAGGGCTGGACTGATTTCAAACTAAGTCTTGGGCAGGTTTCCTTCTTTCCAGCTGTTAGTCTCCTCTGGCACTGGGGTGCAAAGAAGTGCAGTCACTTAGCCTCATTTGTTCACCAAATCCTCCAGAGAGACTCTAACAGGACAGCCACCTAGGTTGTGCACCATCAAAAAAATAGCCAGCCCATTTCTCACAGTCTAAATTTCAGGGGTCCAGCCTCCATGCAGTACCCCTACAGCTGAGGGAGCCATGGAACTGCACCTCATTCTCACCCCAAAAGGCTGAGGATAAGAGCAGGCTGTGTCTAAAATCTTCTTGCTGAAAGTCCCATCTCCTCCCTACCCATCTCAAAGATGGGGCCTGGCTTTCAAAACTGTCTTATCTGCCAACTCACACATCTACTGAATTTGGATCCTATGTGAAAAATGCCATTTTAAAATTCCATAATATTTCCCCTTTATAACCAGAATACCTGAAGAGGCTCAACTTACTGAGAATTAATTGTGTAGATTTTTTTCCCAATAACTCCTTTTCACTCTGGGAAGTGAGTAACCTTAATTATCAGTCTGTCCCAAAACACGTTAGTGAATTTTTATTATTAAAATAGTTTGGTATATGTAGTACCACTTAGATAGTATCCCTGTCTAAAAGTAATTAAACCAGAATCTAATCAAATCTATGAATCTACCTATCCACTTACAGGTAATACCAGGGATAGAGAAACAAGGTAAATGACACCATTCAGAAGCAATCAGTCAAAAGTGTTGTGTATTTTTCCTCTTCACTATAAAGATTGTGGATTTTAACTATGACATGAACATATTTTAGAGATTTGAGCAGGTTCAACAATGCTGTCACTTACATTTTTGTTTTAAATATTTTTCTTAGTACTTATTAATTTAAAAAAATTCTTCAATGTACTATTTTCATACATTCATATGGTATATTTTGATAATTTCCATTCCCTCTATTAAAGAGGGTAATGCTTTCTGTAGGACAAATAAACATTATTCTCCATTAAATCAATGTCATGAAGAAAAAAGAAAAATAAGGGACTAACCACACTTACAAAACACAGTAATCAAATGTAAAAATGTGGATCTTGCTCATACACAAATTTTAAAACAAAAAACAGAAAAAAAACCTTGAAACTACTGAGGAAATATGATTAGAGATTGGGTATTATATGTATAAAGGAAATAATACTGATTTTCTTAGGAATAATACTAATTTTCTTAGGAACAACAATAGTATAATGGTTCTACAGAAGAAAAAAGTCCTTATTAGAACTGTATGCACAAGCGTCTACATGTGAAATGGCACAATACCTGGGACTTGTTTTAAATTTTTCATATAAATAATTTTTAAATAAATTTTAGGAGGGAAAAATGAAATGAGATAGAAAAATTTGCTATTAAAGTTGGGTGATGTGTTTATGAGATTTCCTATTCTATTTTTGTGTATACATAAAGATTTAAATAACAAAAAGTTTTTTTAAATGAACCATATTTCAATCTCATGCCCAATTCTGTTTTCTTTTTTGCAGAGCAGGATAAGCTCGTGGTCTAGTGGCTCAGTTGGGAAAATGTGTACAGGCAGAGGGAAAGAAAAGGGGTACTCTCTGCTTCACTGTGCTTCAGCTGTTAACATACTACAGTAGTCATTTTCTTTCTTGGTATTCCACGTTTTCACATGGTGGGCCACGCACTGCATAGGTGATCAGGTTGCTCTTGCCTTTCCACTGATCATCACAACTGATAGAGACAGAGGCCAACAAGTCCTACTGGCAGGGATCTCCATTCTGCACAGCTCTTCTGGGTATTGATGATGGTCTTGTGTTAGGTCTGGTTTTATCTATCAGTTGATCCATAGCTCACAGAACCAAGCCACACTTCTTTTATATGAGAGATTTTCTATCCCACCAAGTGATAACCCAAGCTAATCTTACCTTGATAAGGCCATATATGGGCCTGCCCATGAGTGGGATCCCACCTGCATATCTCTCCAGGGCCAATAATTCACAGGGGCTGCCTTGCTTCTTTTACAATTCATTACAACGCTATAACTCCTCTCACCAACTCACCTGTCTGTTCTCTCCATTAATACTGGGGCAGGTGAGCAAGTACCATTGCTCAGTAGACATCCAATAAGAGACCACACAAGTAGTCTGACCTTTTTACGTACCCCATGGATTATTTGAGTATCCTCATGTCCTCCACCCCTCCCTACCTCAGCTCAGAAGCATGCAAATATACAAACCCTTTAACCTCTCTTCTCCCCATGAGAGAAAGAATGGTAAATGTTATTCCCGATGATTATAATTCACAAAGAAAAAGCACACCTCCTTTTGTATCCCAGGTCTCCTATTATCTTCCTTTTTGTACCTAGAAATAGAATGGGAGTTATATTTGACCTTGGAGAATTTAGTTTTGTTCTCAATAGGATGCTGGTTCTACTACTGGGGCTGGGGTTGTGGTTTAAAAAGATCTCAATTAGTAGCTTTCACCACCCTGTTACATCTATTAGGAATCAAGTTTTCATACTAAGTAACTAAAATACAAAAGCAAGTAAGACACTCCCAATAATAACAGGAATGGGTGTGGCTCCAGCATCTGCCACTTTTCAGTGGTCTGACTTGAATAAGAAGTTAGACCAGCGTTGGGAGTCAAGACTTTATGACTTTAATTGTAAAATGAGAGAGGTGGCTGAGATGATTCCCAGATGTGCTGGAGCACTGAGAGCCAATGACGGAACCAGCTACTGGCAGCACCTCACAGGAGACAGGAGTCTAGCCCTCTGCCACAGCTAATTCAAATGTAAAATAAAGCGTTAGTTGCCATGCAAGATAAACGAACCCTGTAGGTGTGGCTGCACTGAATTGGGCAGTGGAAAAAATTATGCCAGCCTCTTAGCCTGCTTGCAGTCAGCAGCTGGGCTGGGGCATGTTCCAGATCAGCTACAGCCTTCAAGTTCAGATGCAGGTGGCCCCGCATGGGCCATCCCTGAGGCACGCAGTAACACATGGGCTACAGATGCTATGGTTGAAGTCTATTCCCCGTACCATTCACTATGCCACTTGCATTTAAAGTGAAAATTTATCATAATTTCTATGTTATCCCTCCCAAAAGCCCAGCCCTATTATTCAAACTAGGTCAGCACACAGCCAATGGAGAGGACCATATGATAAATCATTGTGGTGGGCATACGTCACCCTCTGGGACATGGTGTACACTTTTCTTCCATTTAGAAATAACCACCTATCCCAAGGAAGAAAGCTTTATTTTCCCAGCCTTCCTTGTACTTAGAGTGAACAATTATCTGTGTTCTTTATGTAGAAAAAATAACTTTTCTCTAAGTCACAGTATCTGGGGTAGTTTAGGTCATATTTTAATACACAAGTAATGAACAGATTCCGTATAGCAGGAGAGGGGGATGCAACATCTCTGTGTTACATATGGACTTACATGAGCTTGTGTTGGGGGGGATACTGGCTCAACACTGGTATAAGCTCCCTGTTACAGCCAAGTTTCTCAAACAGTACTGATGCCTTCTTCATTTTCTCACCTCTGTGTTCCTCAGTCTGGCCTCGGACTTTCATCTCCTTCTGTGCTTGCAAACAGTCCTTCCCAAGACCAACCCTGGTTTTCCCACTGCCAAATCCCAAAAATATTTTTGGTCCCGGCTTTACCTGATCTCAACACACTGTAAATACTGTCACCACCCCCCACCCCCTGCCTTCTTTACACAACACTTTTTCTTGGCTTCCATGATGTCACTCGTCCCTGGAAATTCCCCTGGTCTTCAGTTGGGACCCCACTGAGCTAAACCTTACAAATCAGGCACACAGAAACAGACCAGACAGAGCCTCCACTGCAATCTTAATTGTTGAGTATCTTTAAATAAACAGCTTTATTTTACTGCCCATCCCCCAATTAAATCTTTTCTGAAGAAAGATAACAACATGCAAATACTCTGCAAATATTTAAATATTTGGTGACAGGTACATAATAAATAATTAAAAAGCATGATAGAAAGCAAAAAACAAATGACTAAAAACCATGCAATTAAGATATTATGATGATCCAAAAGTAATGTAACTTAATTATAATTATAAAATCCTAGTATACAGATTAAAGATGGACAATTTTTCTGGATACCTGGAATCTATGGAAAAAAATAAAAAGGAAATACAATAATTGAAATTAAAAACTCAGAAAAGTTTCACACAAGATTAAATAGCAAAAAGATGAAATAGATATTGATAGAAAAGTTTTAATCAGAAGCACAAAGAGGAAAGCAGAGTTGAAAATATGATAAAATGAACTTAAGTAACATGAGACATGCATAAAACTACTAAATATACACAACTGGAATCCCAAAAGAGAAGAAAAAGATAACCAGAAAGGAGCAAGAGCTTTAGAGAGAGTCGACCTCAGACCCAAGATGCTCAATGAAACCCAACTAAGAAATATAAATATAATATAAAGAAAAAACTCTTAAAGCCCAGCACAAGAAAACTACTAAAAATCAAATATAAAGAGAAAATCTTAAAAGTAATTATGATCGGGAAGGGATGGGAGAGGAGGTAGCCATTATTTAGGCCTAACTCAGAGTTTGTACTAAAGTATGAAAATGGGATAGCCTCTCTCAACCACTTTGCTACTGAACCAGATGAAGAATAAAAGTTTCAATAATGCCCTCTTACAGTATCATAATCAAAATGTTACATTGATGTGGAGCAGAAGACTGCTTGACATCAACTGTGACATACAAATGTTTTGGTTTGGTTGGTTTGGTTTGCTTTGGCTTTAAAACCTGTCACTTTCGTTGTGTAGATTGAAAAAATTTTTATTAAAGTCTGATGCTTCTCAGGATCCTAAAATGAGCACTATATGCAAATCAGCAACATATTAATATATATTCATAATCACACTTTCCAGGAACCCAAGGCCTTTGAAGCAGAGAATAAAGATGAGTCATCATGGTGAGTCTGCATGATCTCCTACCATGCAGACAGAAGGCTGCAATTGCAGATATTTAATGTTGAGCCCATCACGATTTCAAAGGATTCAGAGGTATATTTGATTTTTCCAATTTAGGAAAGTATTCATTTGGTTAACAGGAAGAGTTCAAATGCAAAATCTTAAAGAAGATTTGATTTAAAGATAATCATCCAGCAGCCAAAGCTGATTTGAGTTATATCTCTTACTCAAAAAGAGTCCTGGAAATGCTTGGACAGAAAAATAAAAGAGAAAAACAGAAACACCTTGTAATTTAGCTTTGTTTCAAGGAGATCGTGGCTGTAACTAGGCACTGCAAGTGACAACCAGCCTCCATCTGTTGGGATTTTAGACACTGTCTGGATGAATGAGAGTATACTAAAAGAATATGATTAAAGTATTCAAATGATTCAAAGCCATAAGAATCTTATGGAGTGGGAATCAATTGACTTTTGCTGAAAGATTGACTACTTTGATCATTCAAATCTATAATGGACATTAGCAGCACTGTAGTATGAAGATTAAGAAAAACTGTTTCTTATTTTCTCTATCCTGACTTTTTAAGGTAAAGAGACTAAGAGTATCTATTTAAGTCAATATTTTCTATAGATCCCCTATAAAGGAAATCTTCCACTTCAGGAATGATACACATGATCTAGATTTGATCAATTAAGTAATTAAATCACTCTGGCCATGATCATTGGTTTAAAAGTGGACACATGACCCAGACACAGCCAAAGAGAATCAGCAGTGGACAGTAGAACCACAAAGACTGGGAGAGGTATATTTACTCTCCAGCTAGATTTAAATTGGTAAGTGGTGTAACCTTTTCCTCCACTAAAATTGAAGCCAATATAAAGAGCAGAACAAAGAGCTCTGAGTTCCTAGGTAGAGGTGTCCTGGAAGCCAGGTGTCCCTGCATATCTGCAAGCCACTATATTCCCTGCATTGCTTGAGCCAGCATGAACTGGGTTTTCTACCCCTGTACTAATAAGAGACCTGAAATATCTCACCCAGGTGAAGGCAGCCTTTTTAACAGGCATCAACTTGAGGGGCCTCAAAAGACTACCCAGCTGGGAGCCCTGGAAAATGGAGCGGGCCAGCAGCCAGATGATACCTGCGGGGCAACCACTGATAAGGACACCTGCTCTGAAGAAAAAGAAACTCTACATGGTGCTGGATCCAGTGCAAAACTACAACTTATATATGGTACAAGACCAGCTTCCAACAGTAGATAAAAGTAAGGTCATTTGATTTCATTCTAAGTGACATAGTCCCTGACTTTAACAGGCTACCAGACTTTTCAGTGCTTTCTAACAGTAATAAGTGTATTTCACAGAACTGCATTCGATTTTCATTAAGTTTCTAAACTGTTATAAATCTAATTCTTGGGATAATATGCCTTGCTTAGGATTAAGCTTGTTTGCAGACATTCAGCTTCAGGTTATTTTTATTCTCCAGTCATCTCCCCTCAACCTCGCAAAAGCCACGAAGCCTCCACTTTTTTTTTTTTTAAAGAGGAAAAAAAAGACACATATTAGAAAGACAAAAAGCAGAAGAGACAAACGACTAGAGTAAATGCACAACAGTAACATTATAGGTTTACAAAACAGGATGATAGAAACTTGACAATGGTTGCAATATCGTGTATCATTATCTTCAAAATGGTTGTTTACATTAACAGACATAGACATGTAAAATTGATCTAATCATATGAGTATTAACTGTTCTTTCTCAATAACTAATACATTCAGCAGTATGTTTGTTTAAAGCCTCCACTTTTGGGTTGAAACTAACAACATAGAACTGCTCATGACTTGTCAGTAACTGAACAACTGGAATAATATTTCAAAGGCTTCCAAATGCTGCTGGTCACCTGCTCTTACTCTGAGTTTAAGAAACTCAAACCAAAGAGGCTGAACACTGACAACCATCACTCCAGGCAGCCACACCTTCTGGGCGGGTGTGTATGTTGCTTGGTAGGGACTGAATGACACTTCAGAAGCACAAAACGAGCCAAGTTTAATAGCCTGCTGCATTAATAGGCTCAGCTAAAGTGTTTCTTAAGAACAACACTAACACAAAATGAGAAGTAAAGAAGCCGTGCCCGCTACCCACCAGCCTTGGGACTTATTAAAGATCATTCATCTGTGCAGTTTTTTTCATCTGCAAAACACAAGAGCCAAAGTACATGATCACATACAGAACAAACTCTGGAGAAGTCTTGTGATCTGTAATCCTACATACTTAGAATCATGTGCTTCCCAAGTAATGTTATTTGGTATTTTGCAATTCCGTGATGAAGTCAGTTAACATTAGTCATACTGCACTTTTCCAACTCTTACGATGATTTTCGTATTAAAGTGTCAAACTGAGCTCAATAACTTTTGGAGTTTTCTTGACAGAGTAAGTCTTAGCTTGGAATTTGAATTAAGAGAAAGCTTAGGATAGCAGTTAAGTTTGGATTAATATTTATTTTACTAATTTACCTTTATATTGCATGGTGATATTCTATTTCCTCCAGGGAACTTTCTACACCATTATAACAGTCTAGCTAAATCCACTAAATTCTAGACATAAGACACACTGCTGATGAACACTATTAAATGTCTACTCAAAAATAATAAAATAAAAAGAAGTATAACCTAAATACTCTTGACGAAAATAGATGAATGGATCTTTGGACTTGCTGCTATATTATTTTCTTTCAGAGTGTGTCTTTTAATGACTGCTGACAGAAATCAGTCTCAGTCCATGGCTGATGGTAACATGCAATAAGCATTAAAGCTCTGATTATAAAGCATGTCTTTTTACTCTTGCCATCCAGTTCAACTGCAAAGATCTTTTGCAGCAGTACTAATGGCAGCACTAATATGGGTACCAGCTATAGACAGCAGGACAGGGAAGGAGACATCAAAGTAGATTTTAGATGGAATTAAACTTGGATTCTAGCACCATCACTTTCCAACTGTGTGCTCATCCACAAGTTATTCTATCTCCCTGAGTCTCCACATCTCATCTTCATTTAAGAAGCTAATAAGAAGTATACTTCTGAGGAATGTTGTAGAAAATAAAGGAGAGAACTCTTGTCTGTAAATTAGATTCCAAAGTGCTTGGATAGATTTATAGAAATTTGCTCCCTTTCCCTTTCCAATTCTTCTAACCCACCGTTAGGCAAATCCCTTCAGAACACCACTAAGAGAGAATGCAGAGTGGCAAAGGATCTTTCCTCCAATCACAAATTAACAGGATTAGAGCTGCTTTCTGTTGGAATTTATACTTGCTAATAAGTATTGGCATGGTTTCTGTGACAAGGCTAGTGTCTTAGTCCATTGTTTGTTACTATAGCAAGTACCTGAGACCAGGTGTTATAGTTTAGATCTAAAATATCCCCTGAAAGTGTAATATCTTCAGAGGTGTAGTTTTTGGAAGGTGACTGGACCATGGGGGTACTATACTCATCAGTGGATTCATCCATTGATAATTTCATAGCTGAATGCACTATTAGGAGGTGGAGTCTGGTTGGTTGATTGTGTCAATTTGAGATGTTTAGAAGCTTACCTAAATTGGCTTAGCAATTCTACACTGTAGGGTATAGAAGACCCTCCCTTGGGTAGCTCATTGCCTGGATGGTATAAAATGGAAGGAGGAAGGATGGACAGTTCTGTTCTTCCAAGGAGCTCCAGTCTTTGCCTTCAGTTTGGATGTCATCTCCTGGCTTCCAGTGCAGACTCTTCTGCTTCTGCCTTGGATCCTTCAGCTTTCAGGCATAGACCCTTTGGCATTCCATTGCAGACCCATCAGCCTCCTGGTGCTGATTTGTATGGGACACTGCAGTGTGCTCCAGACCTTGCATTGAGTCTTTCAGCCTCCTGCATGCAGACACCCTCTGCATGTTTCCTCATCCAACTCTGTGGCTGACCATCATAAACTACATCTATATATCTGTGTCATATCTGTTCCTCTAGTAAAACCCTGACTAATACAGATTTTGGCATTGAGAGTCAGGTCATTACTGTGATGTTGCCTGGCAACGTCACTTAAGAGCTTTGGAAATTAATTTGGAAAGATTTTGAGAGACTGGTCAAACTATAAACTGAATGCTGTATGCTGTAAACTGTATTGGAGACTCTGGTCAGAGTCTGGAAAATCACAGTACTGATGGAAATGCTGCCAGTTAAGATGAAGCTCAGGAGTCTTCTATTGAGAAGGACTGCAATGGCTGCTGGATCCCAGGTAGTATATTGTGCTTTGACTGAAAGTTGGTCTGCATTTTGCTTGTATTTAGAGATATTACCTGGGTGGCAGAAAAATTTCAGTGCAATCTATTGTTGGGATGGTAGCATGGTTATTGTTGAGAGCTTTTGGCCAGATTTATGTTAGAAATTAAAAGCAAAGAGCCAGTAAGGTAATTTGAAGCATTTGGCCAGAGGGAAGGCTCCAGTGGAGCTGTGGATTGCAAGGATGCAACAGAGAACATGGTTGTTGAGAAGAACAGGACAATGGAAAAATGAACTGAAGTATTCCACCTGAAGGAAAGAGTGTATTTGAACTGCAGGAGATCCTTGTCTTTTAGTCTTGCCACGCCCTGTTAAAATTTAATGGGAAGCAAGGACTGTGATTGTAATATTCTTTTAATGATTTTAATATCATTTTTAGATATGTTTGTAATCAGCTTAGTCAAAGTATTGTGGTTTTAACCTTGAATTTTGATCACCCTTTGAATATTTTGCTTTTGTTGCAAGAATGAGTATAATAAGAATTGTGTACATGTAATGTTGTATTAATGTAAATCTGAATAGACCAAGACACATAAACTTTTCACAAATCTGCCACTAGAGACTAAGGTTTAAGGAAATGTGCACGGTTATCAACTTGACCAGGGGTGGATTATGGTGGATTGACAACTGGTGGTCAAATTATAACACCAGCTGAACTGAATCAGTGTGATGCTGTGGGGATGGCCCACCTGAGGATTGCTGCCAACATAAAAAGGAGAACTGGAGAGGAAGAAGTAGTGTTGTTGGTTCTCCTGGGTGTTGTAAGTTCTCCTGTTGCCATTGGTTCTCCTGGAGGAGCTTGTCGAGCTTCTTTCCTGATACGAAATTGGCTGTTTTCATTGTCAGAGGAGCTCAGGACCTTGTTGTTGCTGTGAGTGGCTGTGGTTCACTTTGTGGGGGCTCTGATCTTTACTCTACCACTTCCTGGCTCCAGAGGGGAAGATGTGTGCTGTTCAGTCCCCAGGAGAAGTGTGTCACGCTGGTTTCTTGATAGGAACTAACTGTTCTTATCATCAGAGAAGCTTGGGACTTCGTTGCCACT
This sequence comes from Dasyprocta punctata, assembly GCA_004363535.1. Lineage (NCBI taxonomy): Eukaryota > Metazoa > Chordata > Mammalia > Rodentia > Dasyproctidae > Dasyprocta > Dasyprocta punctata. Next base: position 12,061 of record RJWM01013473.1, read on the forward strand.
GAGGATGGCTGTAGAACTTTTCAGGGGAGCCCTGGTCCTTGAGTGTTGCCTTCTGGTTCCAGTGCAGAACCCTCAACATACTAGCACAGATCCTTCATCCTGCTGGCACAGACTTCCTGGCTTCCACTGCTGACCTTTGGGCCTTCCCAGCACAGATCCATGAAACAGACTTGCATGAAACATTGTCATGTGCTCTAGGTCTTCAGCTGGACTTATGCAGGATATTGCCGTGGGACCCAGGCCCTCAGCTAGATTTTTTGGGGTCTTCAGTGTGTGACAGATTTTCTGCACTTCTTGTATTTGACTCTTTGGGTGTCTACTAAAAAATAAGACTATAAATTATGTGTCCTGTATTAAACTGTTTTCCTTGCAATCTCTGACTACAACAACTAGCAACCCGATCAGGGGGATATTTATTGACATGGTTTCTGTGACAAGGCTAGTGTTTTAGTCCATTGTTTATTACTATATCAGCCAGCCCCTTCATGCTATGATGCTTCTGCCTTGGAGTCAGTGGACCATGGACTGAATCCTCTGAAACTGTGATCAAGTAAACCTCTACTTTAAGTTGTGGGTGAAAAGTATTGTGTCCCAGCAATAGGAAAGCTGAGTAATACACCAGATAATTTATAAAAAACAGCATTTTACTTGGATATTAGCTCTGGAGACTGAAAAGTACAAAAGCATGGAGCTGGCATCGGAGTGGCACCTGGTAAGGGCTTTCCTGCTGCATCATGGCATAGTGAAGGGGATTACAGGGCAAGAAAAAGCAAGCATGCCAGCTCAGGTCTCTCTTTCTTTTCTTGGGACACCAGTAATGCCATCATGGGGACTTCATTCTCACAAACTCACTTAATCGTAATACCTTTTCAAAGGCTTCCCCCCAACCACCCTTTCGCATATGACTTCAAGAACTAATTTTCCAACACATGAACTTTCAGGAACATATTGAAAAACAGCAGCTGGAGATCATGTGTGACTGACAGAGGTAATGTATGAGCAGACCTTATCAAAGTTCCTCATTGGCATGAGGAACAATTTCATTCTCTTGCCTCTGATTAAACATTTAGCTGCATGGCCATTTTTCAAAGGAATGACACACTTGCAACAGTGGCAAATGTCTCTGACTTGGTATCAGTGTCCCATTTCTCACCTGAGTTCTTTCTTAGGAAAGGAGGATTGTGGCTGGGCCACACCACTCTACTATGTCTGTTTCAGTTCTCTGAGTGGTGGCTCTAAATCCTGCTATTCACCTTGAGTTATTTTCAGCCTGGTTTCTCATTGCATGATGTTGAGAATCAGAGACTCTAACGGAAGGTAGGCCATGGGGATTAAGATGAAAAGAACCCACAACAAAGCTTATTTCTCCGAGAGAACTTTCAATCAGCCTCCAGTTACCAAATACCAGTTGCACTGAGACTCGGGAAAAACCCCTTGGGGCAGAGTTCCCCTCCCTGACCACTTCTCAGTGCCTTGTCTGCAAGTCCAGACCTGCAGTGGCTACAAGAGCAGGGAGAGGCCAGTGGATCCAAGGACATGTGAGACCTTACAGCATCTCGGTATTCTGCAAAACAAGACCAGTTCTCTTCAGGAACAATGCAAAACAGAGACCCCCTCAGAACCCTCACAGAACAGAAACAGCTTGGAAACCTCTTCCACACACAGTGATTCTCAATCTCTAGAACCTGTGGCACTTTATCAGAATCGCAGGTGACAGGCACCACTCCTAAAGAGATGCTGGGCCCAGGCTTGGGCATCTGTATGGTTTTAAATCTCCAAATCACCTCTCTAGCAGCCTTAGATTGAGTCAGTGTTTGCCTCCTTTTGATCTGGAGATTTAAAACCATAATTACATCTGCACAGAAGGATACCATGGTGACAATATTCATTTAACAGCATTCTCACGTTCTTGCCTTAGGGCCTCCTGAGTATGCACTTCTGGGGTTCAAGGAAGATCAAGTGCTAAAAACTGACTCCACTTGTAGAATCAGGTGGTCAGGATCTCGTTTGGCACATCTCCTCACCTGGGATGCTGCTCTGAACAGCTCGGTACTTTTCTAACCTGATCCCATATAAACAAACACAAGTAAAAAATACATAAAAATTACCAAGTTGTCAATGAAACTGTACACATATCACTAAATTTCTTGGAATAAAATTGCCAGACATACCCATATTCTTGGCAGTACTGGACCTTAACACATACAGAGGATGCTGGGGGAGCCCCATAGGATATTACTCTACTAGTTAAACTCAAGAGAATACGGCACATACAAGAGGGAGCTTAAAAGGGCTTAGAGGTCAAACAACACCAGTTATCCTTCATTTTTTCCCACTTTGGAAGAGTCAGAACTTTAAACACTCAACACAAGTAAAAGACTTCTATGACTGGCTTCACATCTGTACCACTTTGTGGCCAGCATTACAAATGTCTAATTGCAAAGACAAAATGCCATATGCAGGATATCCAGTTCATAATGGCAAAACTATTGCTATGACAATAATACTCTCAATAGCACACTGTCACCAATGGAAGCTCATTACAGACATTATCTCTGTAGATGATCGCTTGATTTTTTGAAACTCATGAAATAAAGTTCATCTAAACAAACTTAGAGTCCTGTTGGAAAACTAATTACCTATATGTAACTACTTACCATAAATATTTCCCATAAAATACATCGTGATCATGCACTCGGTTGACAAACTGTCTATTTCTTAGGCACCAGCAATGGCCTAGGAGTTGGAAGTACAGCAATAAATAACAGATTTTTGGGGGGGAAAAAAAAAAACTCTGCCCTCGTGAAGCTTTTATTCTAGACCTAGGAATCCAAATATTTAATGACTGCCAATTCAATTTGCTTGTAGGGTTTAGTTACTTTCAGAAGTCCTCTTATCCTTTTTATCACAAAAATCCTGAAGTGCTAAAGCTGAAAATACTTCTGCAGTTCTCCCCAAGACATGAGTTTCAGACAGGTGGGAGGGGACCTAGGTCCCAGCTGTACCTGAAAACATGACCTTTGAAGATTCCTTTATATCTCCAAGCCTCAGTTTCCTCACTTATTAAAAAAGGACTGGATTAGAGTCTGGCTCAAGCCCAGGAGTTGAGGGACATCTGGAAATGCATCAGAGAGGAATGGCATTCTGGTTGATACAACAACTGCACAGGCTTGAGAATGCTGACTATCCTGTGTGTCACAGGGTTCCAGACTTTGCGAGCGCCGTGATCCACTGACATTCCACTTGGTTTCATTTTCCAGACACCCTACCATTCCGTGCTTTTAAGAGTGGTCTAGAGTATTGTGCTCCCTGATTTCCACTCCCTGGTTTATGCAGTGGAGGTGCCTTGGACAGGAGGGCCATATGCCATGATCCTCTCATGTAAAGACCTTCACCTGGGTACATCGAACTGCTTCTAGTTATCATTCTAACACCAGGGAGAATTTCAGAATATCCCCTTCTCTTCATGAAAGTCTTTTCATAGTTGAAGCTCAAATCAATAACATTAAAATGGTCATGTCAGCCAGATCTAAGTTCTACTAGGATCTAGCTATTTTGTGTAGCTATTTTATTTTGAAACAAAAAGATATAAATCTTATTATAATACTAGTTTTCAGAAAACGTGCAGCATTCATCCAAAGTCTGAAGTAGATAATGCTAAAATAGTTTTACAAAACAAAACAGAAAAAAAGACATTAATCCAGAAAATATGGGAAGTTTGTGAGTAAAACAATATGTGAACCAACTGAAACAGGCTAAGTAAGAAAATCTTAACATATAAACAATATAGTTAATGTAGTTAAAACACACATGGTAAGACTATTCTTGTTTTCCCTAGTGAGCAAAATACAATATAATATAATACAATACAAAACAATGCAATACAATACAGTACTAGCCCTCTCAAGCTGAGAGATACGCATGAAAGAAAGACTTTTTGCCTTCTGCCAATTATGTCAAAATATTGTTCTAATATCTCTATAATAGATAATATCATTTATTATCTTTGCATCCTGCCCATATGTGGTAGAATTATCATGTCTCTCTTTAGAGTTATTTAATCCCTCACTTGCCCTAAGACACATACTTGGGTGGCTGAAAGATTATAAAACATGCAACAGTCTTTTACCTAAATTAGTGGTTCCCAGCCCATGCAGTGAGGTACCCTTAGGTGCCAAGGAGTGTGGTGCTTCAGAGTATTTCAAGTTTTGAAGCAAAATGTAATGATGCTGGACATCACACAAACTACTAGCTCAAGGTAGTTCACACTTGCAACAGTAGATTGAGCTGCATTTCTTTTGATGGCTATCACACTTTTGCAAAAATGCCTTTTCAGTGGTTGCTATAATAAAAAGCAACCACCGTGCAAAATGAGGTGAAGTCTTATCTGATTCCAGGGTGGAAATGTGTCATGCCCTAAAAAGGCACACACAGTATAATGAAGCCACTGTGGTTATCAAAGAATGGGGTAAAACTATTATTTTTCCTTCGCTTTATAATACTATGTTACATTAAGTTAGAATGCAAATGCTCGTGCCCAACAGACGTTTCTTCATTTTAAAAATAGTTGGGTATTTCTTTTGGTGCCAATGAGATGTCAACGGCACCAGGAACCAAGAGTGTTTAAGAACCCCTGACCTAAACCTCTTGGTAGATCTCCAAAACAGGGCAGAGAAGAGGAAGGACCCTTTTTCAAAGAGCAGATCTTTGGGATAGGAACACACTCCTGGACCCTCCTCAGGAAGCTGCTGCTGCAACAAGAGCTGCAGTAGTCACTGCAAGCAGCAGAAAGACAGGACCAGCCAGGCAGCTCACCCAGACACACAGGTGTGGCCACCTTTGCTTCTGCAAGCAGAAAAGAAAGGATGACTGCAATATACACTAAATATGCCAGAAAAGTTCTGAGTGTGTTTTCAATACTAGACTGCAATTCGTCATTATGACTTAAAAATGTGACTCTTCAGAAAAAATCACCAGGATACAAGATATCGGCTTTCTGTAAAACATTAGCAATTGTTACTTTAGTTCCCTCTCAGCTCTTTATATTCACTCATCTTCAATTTACCTACCTGAGGCTCTCACCATATTATAAGATTAGGAGACAGCTTCACTATGAACCAGACATTTTAATTGTAAAGAGGAGGTTTTAGCGTGTTTATTCCACTCTGGGTTAGTAATTGACTGATAGTTACCCACAAAAAGGAGGGGGGGATAAAAGTAATTTATTTCTTATTAAAGGGGAAAAGCAGAAAATACACAGTGAAGACATTAGGCAGCACTTTGACTGTGTCATCCTAATTAACATTGCCAGTGAGGGGACAGATAGATACCATGTGCCTGCAGATGTCATGCCCTGACCAGAACATATCACAATGTAGGAAGATGTCATGCTAAGAATGCATAACCTCAAGGCAATCATGAGAATTACTCATCTATCCCAAAGAATATTCTTTAAAAGAACAAAACATTATGTTCTTCAAAAACATCATTTTCACAAAAGATAAAGACTATGAAAATGTTTCAGATTAAAAGCATACAGAGACATAACAACTAACTGGAATACCAGATTCTAGTAATGAACAGGAAAAATTGTTATAAATATCATTATTAAGTCAATTTACAAAACTGGAATACAGATAGTACATTAGAAAAGTTTAAATGTTGAAATTACTGATGTTGACACCTGCAATATTGTTATGTAAGAGTAACCTCACAGTTAGGAAATACATACTGAACTATTCAGAGGTAAAAGTCTGTGAGGGATGAATTTATTCTCAAATAGTTCAGGCAACAATAGTACGTGTACTTATTTTTATGTATATATAGAGGGGGATTACAGGGAGAAACAAAGAGCACAAATGACAAGCAAATGATACAAACAGTTAACATCAGGTCCATCTGGGTAAAGGGTATGTCAATGTTCTTTGCATTATCTTATTTTTGACAATTTCCTATAATTTGGCATTATTTCTAAAGAAAAGATTTTCAAAAAGTAATGTATTGTGTCTCTATTCGGGTGCAAGAAGTCAACTGCTTAAGTAATTAAGCAGGTTACTCGCACCATCGATCAAGGAGATATGTATCAGAAATCACTGGTCTTGTGACAAGAAGTTCACTATGAATTCGTAGCATGAGGGTAACAAGCACACAGAAGTGGTTCTCAGCCACCAGGCAGTACTGAGAGCACTGTAATACATGATATGCAGAGACAGTGGAAAGGATGGAGGAGTTCAAGCCTGAAACACAGTAGCTAAAGGCAGCCTCACTGCTGTGGTTTCCTGCCGAGTGCAGTCGGTGTCATGTGGGGTACACTTGTGGGTAGACCCACAACTTTGAGTCCCCCTAATGATCCTGGTCCATAGTTGAGAAGCCTAGGGTTCCTGTTTGCTCCTCAGCACCCCCGGAAGTCTGATGCAGGTGGACCCATGGACCACACTGTGGGATGTAAGTTCTAGGTGATTCCTCCAACACACACTGGGGACCTCCACCCCCAGAGCCATACCGGAAGGACAGAAGTTTCTTTTAGAGGTGTCTGCAGATCTCTTTACAAGGTACGAATAAGAATGATTTTCACTTTATATCAAAAAAACTGGAGCCCCAGTACAGCAAAAACAGGCACCTGAACTTAAAAGATACCTGCAGTTCATTAGAGTCCACCAAGACAATCACTATACACTAAGAATTTGGCTCAAGTGCCACTTGGGGACTGGTTCCTGTGATCCTTCCTTCCAGGAGGGGCAGGGGGCTCCTCTTCCTGCTCCTGAAGCTCATGTCTTGTGCCCTTTCTCAACTTGTACCCAAAATGAAAGTTCCCTCCCTGTCTATGCTTCCTGCACCCCCCTCGAAGATGACTGTCACGTTCCTCCCCGCATCCCCAGCATCTTACACAATGTCTGCTCACGGTTGACATTCAAGCTAATCTGTGTTTAATTAATTAACTTATGAAAAAGTAATTGAATTCTTCCAAGCATGTAAGTTGAGAGAGGAAATGGAGGTACTTAGCAGAGATTGCTTTCTCCATTTAGAATAGTACAAAAGTTTATATCCTATTAGTTAATACTGATAATGGTTTATCACATACCTACTACGTTCAAGGTAGTTTCAAATCATTACTCTGAATCCTTAAGACTCCAAAAGGTATCATTCACTTTCTTTTTTTTCTTAAATGGAGAAATAAAGTGCAGAGGGGGTAACTTGTGCTGGCTTACATAGCTAAAGGAGGCAGCAGGAAGGTTCCTAGAGCCCCTGTCAATCCAAACTGCCTTTTAGAATAGAGCAGAAGTGGCCACAGCACCAAACTGGAAAAAAAGAGGAAAGCTCTGGACAGAATCACATATGCCCTTAAACTAAAGTAGCAGAAACTTGAAGAGAAAGGCTTAAATAACACCTTTAGTTTGGTTTGCTTTTAAAGAAAAGAAGACCACCAAAAAGTACCCTACACCAAGCAGACTTAAAACAATGGTGTTCCTCAAGCCAAAATGAAACATTTTGATAAAAGGTAATTACAAGTGTAGTAAACAGGTTAACCAAGAGTGATTTTTGCAATACAGTTTTTACTCTCTTGAAGTTAACTATTTTCTTTCAGTTCTGTATAGTACCTCTTAATCTCCCATGAATTTTTTCAGGAAAAAAAAATGAAAGATTTCTCTGAGAGGCAAGGTAGAGACTAGCAAAAGAAGTAAGAAGTAGCAAATACTGCTTTTAATTGACTGACGTAAATCCTTCGCTATGCTTTTGACCACCTTCCTTGTGAGAAGAGCAGGGGGTCCCACTCGCTGTTCACACTCAGTAATCACTTAGTTACTAAACATTTGTTGGGCACCTGATATGGGGCAGGCATCATGCATACGCCTTACCAAAGTCGAATCAATCAGGACCCTTATGAAATCACAACTAATAGGAAAGAAGAACAAAGCAAAAATGTTGGTAACAACACTTCATAAGAGTTGTAAAAGAGGCAAATTAGCCTAGAAATTCAGCCCAGGGGAAATGGGCCAGGAAGAAGGGCCCCACCTATGCCAAGACTTTGAAAATAAGTAGGAATTGGATGAGCCAAGAAGTTTGGAAAGGCATCTCAGTGAGATCAAACAGCAATACCACTGGTCAAAGGGAGAGGTGGGCACCAGGGAACAGGAAATGCGGGAAAGAAAGGCCTAAAATTTACACTGCAGGTGCTCAGGGCCCCTACAGACTCTGACCAGGAGGAGCAGAAGCAGAGACGATGAGGCTCACTGTGATGCCAGAGTGGGTGGTTATAAGGCAGAGGGAAGCCCCAGGAAGATAAGTTAAGGACTGTACTGCAGTAGCCCAAGTGCTAAGTAATAAAAAAAAGGGGGGGGGCCTGAACTAACCAGAGATGGTAGAAAATGAGGCAAGTGGTGAAAATTAAGAGAAACAGAAAGTAGAATGCCAGTGCTTGGCGATAGGCCAGGTAAGCATGATGAGTGCTGTAAAGACAGATGCCAAGTGTGTCTTCTGGATTTCTGGCTTGGTAACTAGGTGCAAGGAAGAAGGGGATGAGGTTGGTGACAGGGGAGGGAAAATGCAGGGACTTAGATGGGGATGTAATGGGTTGGGGTGCTGGGGATACGTGGTAAAGGTGGCCCAAGTCCACAGCCCAGGAGAACAGAGTGACCTAGGGGTACAAATTTGGAAGTCAGCAGTAAAGAGATAAAACATCACTACTGAGACCTAAAGAAACAAAAAGATGAAGCAGATGAGAAGAATACAGTCCGAAATGTTAAGGGACATTCATGCTTAAGAAGACTATGTAGCAATAGCCACAGAAGTAAGAAAAGTACTACAGGAGCTTACCATCACATTATATAAATAAGCCAATGGAAGTGAGAGTTTCAAGGACAGTGGTCAAAATCTCAAGTGCTACAGAGAAGTCAGGGAACATTTAACATGCATAATCTGTGTATTTTTCTCCTCTCAGTCACTATAACCAAATATCTGATGGTGGGTGCTTAGAATAAAACAGGTTTAGTTAGACTCCAGTTCTGGACTTTCAAGGGATGGTGCCAGTATGAGCTCAGCTCTGGTGAGGAGCTTATGGCAGATGCTGTCCTGTCAGAAGCATGTGCAAGAGGAGGAGATCACAGCGCCAGACAGGAAGCCAGAGAGGTCAGGCCATGGCCAAGCAGGAACTAACCAAGGAGCCCCACAAGAACTATTTTAATCCCTCCCCAAGGTACACCGCAATGATCCAAGGACTCTCAATAAACTCCACCTCCTAAATGTTCCATTACCTCCTAACAAAACTGGGGGCCAAGCTTTCACGTGACCCTTTGGGGGACATACCGATCCAAACCATAGCAACCTGGCACGAATTTGTAAATATAAAACTGAGAAGTAACCTGGAATCAAATTATGGTGAGGTGAACACTGAGACTATAACACACAGTACGGACTTCAGGGCGAGAAAGGTAACAGAGTCCATAACACAAAAACAGGTGACCCACACTGTCCCCCAAAGTGTCTAAAATGTCTCCCAAAGTCTCTGGCATCCTGAGATGGAGCTTTTGGAAGGTGACTAGATCATTCTGACACTATAGCTCATAGCTGAATGTGCAGTTAGGTCTAAAGGGGTAGGACATGGCAGCGAGCTCTTCCGGGCTTCTCCTCTCCCTTTCTGCTTCCTGGCTGCCGTGGATTCAGCGGCTTTCCCTCTGCCAGGGCCTTACTTTTTGACCTAGAGCCAGCCAACTGTGGACCGACACTGTGAGCAAAAACAAACTTTTCTTCCTTTAAATTATGGGCATCGGGTATTTTGCCACAGCAACAGAAAAGTGATAAATACACACATGCACTTAATTAATCCATGCCCATCACAACCCTCATTCCAATGTTAAGTCATGACTCAAATCAGGACAGATGTGAATTTTCCAAGACTATAAATAAATATTGTCATTCACTTTCCAAAAAAAAAAAAAAGGAAAGAAAAGACAAGAAAAGAAAGTTCAAAAAATTACTGTAATAAATCTAATGATATAGATCATGTATTAATGTTTTCTCTTCTCCTTTTCAAAATCTCTACTCATTGGTACATAGGCTGTATGTTCTGGACAAAGCTGGCTATTAGGGGATTTTGGTTTTCCAGCATTCCCATCAATTCTGTTGAACATTTTTCTAATTAATTTCTTTTAGTCTTAAATTAGCCGAGTTGATTTCTGTTTCTTGAAACCAAGAATGCTAAATAATGTCCACATTTTATTTTGCTAATAAGTAAAGTTTTAAAAATTAACCATCATTAGTATAATTAGTTAGTCATCTTAAGAGAAGACTTTAATTTTAATAATTAAGAAAAAGAAGGCCAAAACTTCAAAGTAACAGTTATTCCTTTGAAGGGAGCATTGGCTTTTTGAAAACAAAATATACTCTTTTTCTATGGATGACTGAGGCCTTCGTTAGAGACTGGGTCCCAATCCAATAACTGGTACCTGGTAACCACAAGGCACACAAGAAGCCTCAGTGTGTATCTGGAGAGTTGAAAATATACAGTACTTTATTAAAACATTTCTAAAGTGATCCTAAAGTGATATTTCTGATTAGTGTATATTTTTAAAGAACCTCAGAAAAGAATTTAAAGTATCAACTTGGATTAGAAATTTGCTTAATAGAAGAAATGAATTTTATGGGAGGAGGGCTAGACTCTGTGATTATGTTTATAATGTAAAAATCTAAGTAACATTGAGCTATGCATTTCTGGAAGGTTTGTAATTCTTCTCTGCTTGCCCGCTGCTTGGCAGTTTTCAGTCCTGTCTCAGTCCAGACCTTACTAGGCAGCTCCCTCACATTTCTGCCTGACCTCTCGTCTCAACTCACAGAATCCTGCCTGATGTGATTCCAGTTTCTTTTTAAATTCGTCAAGAAAGATACTGCATTCTGGGTTAGAACCTTGGCATGCAAAGAGAACTGCTTCCTAAGTCTTAGCTGAACGTTTTAAAATTGCACTCTTTGAAAATTATACTGTTATTGACACTTTTAGAGCCATGCTCTCCATGAGAAAGGTTTATTATCACGATGAGGGAGAAATAAGCAGAAAGACTAACGTAGTTAGCTTCTTCTGAGCAATTGTATCCAGCCCTGGAGTCTGTCAGGCCCTCAGTTTGTGAAGGAACAAATATTTCTGCTCTTAATCATAAAATTAATTTTTTAAGCATCATACAAGTATTCCTGGGTGAACAATAAAATTCTATTATCTTTACTGAAGAAAAACAGGTGAAGAAGTGAGTAATTCTAAATCAGATTTTAACTGCAAAAATAGACAGCAATAAGAAAAAAGATAAGGTCTAAATTAAATCCAGACCATCTTACCAATATAAATATGGTTTGTTTTTATCATTATATATTAAATGACAGGTTTATTTTTTTAAGTACAAATGATTTAAAAATCGAACTAAGGAGAAATAAAGCTCAAAGAATAAAAAGTCTCCAAATCAAAGAAAGGCTTTCTTTTTCCTTGTGAAAGAAAATTATCTTCATAAAAAAAAGCACTTTGACACTCTTTTTACTTTTAATTATGTTAAAACACACATAATATAAAATTTACCATTGAAATCATTCGTAAGGCCACAACTCCATAGTATTAAGTACATTCACAGTCAGTGTGCTAAGTATAATTCATCGACTTACAACCAACCCTTCAGAACTTGTTCATCTTGCAAAACTAAACTCTACCTACTGAACAAGTCCTCATTGTCCAATACCCACCAACCTCTGGCGACCTCCATTCTACTTTGTAGATAGGTATCTCTAGATAGCTCATCTAAGTGGAATCACACAGAATTAGTCCTGTGATGTCTGGCATAATGTCCTCAAGGTTGATCCAGGTTGTAGAAGGTATCAGAATTTCCTTCCTTTTTAAGACTGATTATCATCCTGTTGTTTGGAGAGATCATTTTCGGATAATCCATTCTTCTGAAAAAGGCTTCTCAAATTGCTTCTGCTGTCTTTGACTTAACTGATTTAACCAAGCAGGCCCTGACGCTGGAGTGAGACTACCTTAAGTTGAACTCTTTCCCCTTCATAGTGGCACAGAAAAGACAAAGCTTAAAGAGAAAGAAGGAAGTCAAGGGAAGGAAGCCACATTGTCAAGCCAGGCAAAGGAAAATGCTAGCAGTGATAGGGTCTAGTGAGGGTTTCCAGACACCAATGAATATGAAGACATCTATGAATATGAAGAGATATATGCTTGATCTTAAAAATGTAGAGACCATATCTCCTTCAGGGACAGGGGTGGTGAAGGGTGGAATCTAACCGGTAAATAATTATAAACAATGGGGAAAATTAGGCAAAAGAGTGGCATGATGGCCAGATCACCCCAGGCTGGGGCTTAGGAAACGCTCTTCCCCTGACACTGCCTGCTCCCAGGGCAGGAAGGGGAATTTGGAGATTAGCAATGAGGGAGGCCCAGTGGATAGGAAAAGGCAGAAGAAGCCCTTGGGGTGAGAGGCTGAAGTGCAAGCTTGGAAGCTTGGACGTAATTCCCTGTACAGGGATCTCAGTAACCAAAACCCTAAAGCAGAACAGAAAAGACAAGAAACAAGGCCTACTCAAGTATCAATCAACAAGAAGAAGTGAAAACTGGCCAGAAGGCACATGTCATTGGATACCCATCTGGTGCCAGCGTGAACCTCCTGGGGTGGCCTCAAGTGTGGAAAACAGTCCATGACTCCAGAGTATAAACCAGAATTCAGGCACTCAAAGTTGACACTCATTAAAAGCTTACAGACTTTACGTTGCACTTCATTCTAACAAATGAAAATATCTTAAAAGTTAAAAAGAGACATGTCCAAAAGAAGGCTACATACTCAGACATAAACTGTTCTACTTGATTATCTAGCTTTTCAAATATGCCAAGCTACTATACGATACTTTTATGATATTATAGACACACACGACCTAACAATGGGGATTAGTTCTGAGAAATGCATTGTAAGGGGACTTCATGGAGCAAACTTAACACAAAGTTCAAAGGCTACAGTGTCCCTCAGTGATATAATCTTATGGGACAACCATTGCCAGAAATGAAAATGTTTTCATGCAGCACATAGTTATATTTACACCTACCTCATTCTCAAGCAGATTGGATCAGTAAACATTTTATGGTACTTGATAGATTTTGCTCCTGAGCTGGCAGTGTTACTGAGAGCCTACAAGGGACTGTGTCTACGGAATCTTGACTTTCAGACACTGTGGAGGAGGTGGAGCATCAACTGAGCAAAGAAAGACCTGTTCTCTGCTTACAAGACCAGACAAAAGTGACAATACGATTTGGGTACGAGACATCTGTTTATTCACTTCCCAGCTTTCATTCACTCACTCACTCACTCATATATCCATGTGTACGTGGCACCTCACAGGAGCTGGGCCCTAGTTCTCAGGACTAAGCAATGTCTACAGAAGAAAATTTCCCTGGAGAGGTTGCTGTGGAGATGAGCTTTGAAGGATGAGCAGGAGTTCTCTAAAGAGCGACAGGAAGAAAGTATTCTGGGCAGGAAAAAAAAAAAGAGCATGGAGACAACACAGCTTCAGATGGGGAAGGAGAAGGCAAGAGCCGGGCCAGGAAGTTCGGAGACCTGAGCAGGTGGCATCAAAGCAGAAAGAAGGGGAGAGACAGTACTGAGAGGCAGCAGTGCATCTCCTCCTAACAGGAGGAAGGGAATTAAGATGAAACATCTTAGGGTAGGGAGCGGCAGAAAACACAGCAAGGAGCTATGACAAGTTATGGAATGAAGCTAAATACAGGAAAAGTAGCAATTAGCTGAAGAGGAACCAGGCTGGGCCAGGCTCTATGAAGGCTGCATTCAGGACACAAGGGTATCCCGATTGCAAAACTTTTACAGCCCATCACTATTAAGTATTTGAATCAAACAATTAACTCCCTGGCCTGGGATTCAGTCATTGCTAAACCCAGTGGTTGTGCTGCATCTGGCCACCGGATGGAGAAGCACACTCTCTTCGCGGGAGACACTTGGGTTTCTTGTGGCCTGGGAAGGGCCTGCTGCTGCGTGACATTCAGACCCTGAGTCCATAAAAGTAAGGCAAGGTTGCTGGAAAAAGACGACTGCCCTAACTCCCCTGGAGGACACTCGGCTCCCTGGCCACGTCCCCTACACGTGTACTGAGACTTGACAGCACTATGACCCCCACTGGAACGCAGTGTGTGCCGCAGGGCTTTGCCCTTCCACCACCCCAACACACTAGTCCAAGAACCTAACTTCAGAGTGGAAATCTCCTATCAGTCTGCATTTGCCAAGTGGAACTTAAACAGCTTCTGACTGCCTCTCTACTTTGCTAAGTTTACTTTGACTCTTTTCTAACATCATCTCAAGGTTTTAACATTGTTCTCTTTTCTACCACCCAGAGTCAAAAACATTAAACATCCCAAGACCCAAGATGAGAACAATTCCACACCCCGCTTAGGTTGGCCCTCAATCACTCAGGTCTTTCAGCCACTTGACTTTTCCTACTCAGAAAAAGAACTGGTGAAGAAGTTACTCTTCCATTAATTTTGTTTGTGTTACTAACTTTCTGTCAAACTTGCTTGCCTTTCTATTTTTAGTTAAGTCAAACATAGTTCCTATTAAAACTCCACACACTCTGCCATTTAGCACTGTGCAGTTCAAATACCCTTATTCCAGTCTTTTATCTTCATCATGGTAATAAAAATAAAAGCAACGAAATGCAAAAGCATGAGAGGAACCCCTACAGAAATGTGATGACTGAAGAGGGAAGGCGAAGGGCACATCTCAAGGAGGAATGTGCACCCTGAGCACGGCTCACCTATCTCCATTTTTATGTCAACAGAATCATTTCTAGAAAAGACTAAGAAAAGAATTGCTCTGCTGAATATAGGAACCAATTCACATTGTTCACTGCAACATCAACGATGTCCCTAAGGTTCTTCTTTTGCTTTTTGTTATGTTTTCTAAATTTAATCTTGCCAGATATAATAAAATACCTTACTGCAAAGAATCTCAAAAATATTAGTTCGAAGAGCAACACTGAAACAATATTCCACAGATTTACAGTTCCCAGACTGAAATCAACCATATAAACCAATAGGGTGCTACTCTTAAAGAATTCTAGGAAGCCTTTAATCCCAGCACTCGGGAGGCTGAGGTAGGAGGAGCGTTGTGAGTTCAAGGCTGGCCTGGGCTACAACGCGAGCGCAAGGCCGGCCTGAGCTACACAGTGCGACCCTGCCTCAAAAAACCAGGGCTGGGAGTTTGGCTCAGTGGCTTAAGCGCCTGCCCTGGCAGGCGCGAGGTTGTGAGTTCAATCCCCAGTACCGCAAAAAAAAAAAGAAAAGAATTCTAGGAAACACAGCCCCGAGATGTTACAAGTTTAAAAAACTCATTCTTTAGCTTTCTAAACTGTTTTATTTAAATATTTTGTAGCACAGTCAAAATTATGGTACCATTTACAGAGTTACCATATTTTAGAAAGATTAATACTACTATTTTGTCCCAACTCGCAAAAAAGGACAAAAAAGTTCCCATTTCAGTGAATTTTGTTTTAAAGAGAATTACATAGCTCTTCTAGTTGTGTTATTGATTTAAATCATTTGGCATTTAGAGGGGAGATAAATGCAAAAAAAGGTGGCAACGTTAAATGTAGATTACAGTCTTTTAAAACTGAAAAAGAGGATTCAACGCCAAGTAATTGTGTTACTTGGAAAAAAGTATTGCTATCGCGAAATAAAAGCCTACCGAAACTATGGAAAATAAAATGAAATTGAGCATATTTCAAACATCTCCAGAGCACTGAATAAAACCGACTCACCTACCTCGAAGTATAAGCAAAGGTCAGAGTGGAGCTACATCATTCCCGCACTGGGCAGAAACTGTCTTGGTTCCTCTCCTTGCAAAGAAATCTAAAACAGAAGGGGAAAAAAGTCAGGTGACATTATAAAGTGCTAAAATGTCTCATGATTTAGTATATAATGAATAATTCATCTCAAGTCTTAGCACCCCAAAAAGCAAGATGGGTATTTTCCCCCTCCCTGGTTTAATAGGCAAAATGCAAGATTACTTGTTTCAAAATTAAAAATCAAGGTTTTAACAAGCGAAAGCCACGTAGAAGACTGTGAAAAGCCAAGCAGAGCCCTTTCACGTGGAAAAGAACAAACAAAAAAAACAAAAAGAAACTAACCTCGCCCGGAAGAAACGTGCCCAGCTGCAAGCCCGTGGCTCGCAACACACCGCTGCTGCCACCGCGCCGGAGTCCACCGCGGCTTCCAGGTCGGGGTCCGGAGGGAAAGTGCTGCCCCCCGCGGCAAGGACCGCGCTCAGCGCCACCCCTTCGAAAAAGAAAAAAGCCACGGAATGAAATGTTGAAAACAGAAAATCCTCGCGGAAGTTTTCCTCGGGGGAAGAAGGGGGGAGTCTCCGCGCTCCGCAGAGGGAGGGCTGCGAGGCGCGCCCGCTCCCCGGGCAGCCCGCCAAGCGCACGGTGCAGCCGGCGGGCCGCGCGCCCAGCGCCCGCAGCGCGGTTCCCAGAGGAGCGCAGCGCGGCGGGGCGGGACAGCGCCAGGCGCCCGGGCGTCCCGCGCGGCCGCGGGCTGCGCCGGCGGGGTCGCTTCTCCGGGAACACGAGCTCCTCCCGGGAAGACGGCGCGCTGTGTCTCGCCGGGTGCCCCCGCTGCCAGGCTCCCCGGAGGAGGCGCCGGCTGGCAGAGCTCCGAGAGCTCATTTTATTCCAGCGAGGCACCGCGGAGTGGACAGCAGTGGGCCCCACACCACGCTGTCCCTGCCTGGGAGGAATTTCATTGGAGGAAGCAGATGTGTCAGCTAAGATGGAAGCAGAATGGGAAAAAAGGTAAAGGCAAAATACTGTGCAAGGCAGGCCAGTGGGCAACACTCAGAAAAGACTAAACCTTCCTGTTGCATGCGTGAATCACCGTATCTTCACTTAGCTAACGCAGCGCCTGCTTCCCCAAGAGTTTTAGTGATTTTCATCCCATCTGTCCTTATAATCCAAGTAATACAAGCACACACACACACACACACACACACACAAACTGTTGTCTCCATTTCACTTGCAGGAGTGATAAAAAGTCCTGCAGGGTTTATATGAGCCCCAGAGCAAAGACATGAACCGCTGGGGTCCGCAGGCACTGGTGCCCCTGTCTCCCTGGGAACGCCCGCTGAGGTCTGATTTAGGAGACTTTTTCTGGCTCACCCGCATTAGGGGAGTCAGTAGACGTTTAAGGTACTAGAGAAGTGTAGGGTCTGTTTTCCATCCACACTCTCTGATCCCAGTTCACCCTGGGTTTTACGTTGAAGTGGGCTGCCAGTTGCTGGGGGCCAAGTCCCAGGGACCCCACCTCACAGCCTAGCTGTGCTGCCTCCTTTGGCTGCTGTCTCCCTGCCTTCTTCAGCCTTCACCAGGCTAATTAATCTATGTCCAAATGTAATTGCAGTTGGCAGGGAGGCACCAGTGGCAAAGTGGAATAATCACTTGGACCTGAATCTGAGTTGTTTTCCATCCTTGACAACAAATAATGTTACTTCCCAGCCTGCAGGCCAAGAGTTGAAATGAATGTATAATTTGACTTCCAATCAATCTCTCATTTTCATTCTCAGTCACTTAAAGTTTCTCCTGTCTTTTATCATGCAGGAGCCAGCTTTGGAGGCTCCACCACTGGCATGGCCTTTATTGGGATCCTTACTGAATATTCACTGCCCTCTGAGTAGAAAGGGGCAAATCTACATCAACCAAAATCATATTTGTTTTAATAATGAAAACAAACAGACCTTCAGCTCATAGCTCCCATGCAATCAATAATCTAACTTTACTTCTCACTGCAGCAACTTGCAGAGAAATGTTCCCAGCCTTTTCATCGACACACACAGTAACCCACATTCAGCTTTGAGAAACTGGTACTTGCAGAACCAAGCTGTGTGTTAGAGGTAAAGGATAGCTCCACTCCTCCCTGTTTTCTTAGTGAAAGAAATTAAAACTCTGCTCCTGGGCTCTGGGAAGCACACATATTCTTAGTACTTCCAAGTCTCATGTTCTTCAGGGGAGCAGTCATATCAAGCTACTAGAAGAAAAGGGAAAACACGGGAAAGTAGACCGACTGGCAAAACCCTCTCAGCAATCAGCATTGGGCAGGAGCAACAACATGAACTGCAGGCATCTGAGGAGGTGGAGTTTATGTCCAGCTGAAAGAAAAGGAAGCAACACCAACAGCACATCTGCAATGTGGCCCACACCGTGCTCCTACATTACCTAGGAACACATTCGACTTCACAACGATGCTCTGAATACGTGCGTTAATATTTTCACTTTTATGAACAGGGAACAGGAGGTGTTGAGAAATCTTCTTGGCGAATCCATGATAAAGCCAGGATTTTCCCAACTTTCAAAACTGAAACCCCCAAGAAAGAAAGAAAAGAAAAGTTTGCTGTTTCCACTATGTGCTGCTGCCATATGCACAAGTCTCTATATGTGAATCTTTAACAGGAGTGATGAGTGTGTAGGTGGGCGGCTCCATGAATTGGTGGCCAGGCAGATGTGCTGCCAGCACCCAAAGGCTACCATTGAGGCCTTGGGAACACAGCCCTCCCCAGCCCCCTGATCTGTCTGTATAAGAAATCACAGTGATGAAGACACACTCTTGGACAAGTCTTCCTACATAGCAAAAGGATAAGACAGTAAGAATGTGCTCAGTGTAAAAACAAACTCCAGGGAATAACTGCGGGAGGTGGGTACAGAGCCTTGCTTTGTGCAGTTCAAAAAATGACACAGGTGTCCCTCAGTCTAGTTGTGTCCAGGTCACCTCCCTGTTGTCTGATGCACCCTGTGTTCTTGGTAGTTTGGCCCAGACAGTGAGATAGTTTGGCCCAGAGAGTGAGATTATGAAGGATTTATGTGGCCTTGCACATTTTTGTTGTGGTAAAGGGCTGGGCAAGAGAAGGCCAATGTACTCAAGAGTGGCTGGGAGAAGTTGGTAGAAAAATCACATACTTGGAGAAGTTTTCCAAGTGGGATTCTACAAGCTTGGAGAGTCAGCCCCAGTTCACCATCATAATAGAGTTCATCAAACATTAATTAATTAAGTAAGTCAACTTTAAAAACTGTTACTAGAAAAAAGGCTACCAACAGTCACCGAGAGAACAGTCAGGAACACGGAACGTGAGTACTTTGGGAACTGTAATGCTTCAACAGTCTAGAACTCCATTCTAGGCAATGTACAATTAACAAGCAAAATTTCTTCCCATTTTCATTTCCAAAGAGCTTCAAAAACATAATGAGCACATAACTGCCTTAAATTTCAAAGCTTTCTCACTCTCATTTAAATCCTTAATCTTATATCAACCTAAACCATGTATGTGTCAGACATACTGACTCCTAAAATATGAGAATGGGGTGGGTGGGGGGACTAAAAACTTAACCTCTTCCCATTGGCCTGCTGAAAATAACAAATGAAATGCATCAAGCGGCAAGATAGGCACCTGTCAGTCAGGGCCTCCCAGTGAGATTCACTTTGCATGCATGTGGAGAGTGACCTATGCTTTAAAACCTGGATGGTCACTTATTAAATGTGGAGAAGTCAATGGCTTCCTCTGTGTCATGCTACTGGAAGCCAAAGCCAGGACAGGGTCAGAAGCTGTGTAGCCAACTTCTAAAATTAACATTTTTCTCAAAACATTGTTTCAGAAAAAGAAAGTGTCCTTGGAAGCTACACATTACAAATAGCATGCTACTATACTCTTAACCACATTCTTTCCACATTAAATAATTTTACTGCAAATAGTGTGCTTTATGGCACAACTGACTTATTTAAAAGTCATGAGTTCTTCCCCTAAATGTTTATTCTTCTGTCATTCTAGAGAGAAGAAACAACAAACTCTCTGTGTCCTGGTCTGGAATGCACAGATGCAGATTAAGTGAGAAGATATCTGTTTCTTATTTTTAATCCTTCCATGGAAGAAGAGTCACCCTTACTTTATTTACTTTAGATTCTTACTCTGATACATAATCTCCAATGACAAAATTATATCATTGAATTATTTAAAGTCTCTTTGAATGCATGCATCTATCACTGCCTGAAGAGGTGTGGAACAGTACGTGCTAAATATTTACAACAGCCTCGCAACCTAGGCATGGGGAGCCCATGAGCTCCCAGGCTGAACCACTTCCCACTGCCAACATGTGAACTAACAACACAGAAAATGCAGTGACTCGCAACCCATGCCAACTACAGATACAAATTAAACGCTCTGAGAGCGTAAAGAAAGGGTGACTAATTGAGATTGGAGAGGGTCAGAGTTATAACTGGTTTCTTTGAAAGGAACGTTTTTGCCATTGGTTGTGAGATCAATAATAAGATCTTTCTCCTGTATCAATTAAGGTATAGACAGACAGCTGATGAACCTCAGCAAAAGCCACGGCTACACTCTCATGCAATGCTTCATTGTATTAGACAGTCTTTTCCAATAAACCCTTCTGGGCTGGGCCTGTCCCTGTTAGGAGACCGCAGCTGCTCAGCTTGGGCTTGATACCATCTCTGATGCTAATGAGGCATGAACAGAAGTTCGAGGAGATCTGCCACACTTAATCCTGCCCAGAACAAGAGATGTGGCTTTGCCCATTCATTAGGTTACTGTGAGACTTTAGACAAGTCGTAAATGGCTAAGAGTCTCCAGTTCCAGATCTGAGAAAATAAATAAATAAAGGAAGGAAGGAAGAAAGGAAGGCAGGCAGGCAGGCAGGCAGGCTTCTGTCTAAATCGATGATTGTCAGTGAGGGAAGATGAACCTCGACTGTCGCCTCCCCACCCAAAGCTGGGAATCCTTGTGCAAGAAGCTAAATTACAGATCGGAACGAGCTCCATGGGTGAATGATGGGGATGTGAAGAAGCAATTCAACTTAGATGTGAAGACTGGAAGAGAAATTTAAAAACTCATGTGACACTGAAGGTTATGGACATCCTGGGTATAAAGACTTCAGCAGGCTCACTGATACAGAGTAGTGAAGACAATCAGACAGCACCGCTGGTTTGTCTAGCAACCACGCACTTTGTATGGAGACCTTTCCAACAGAGAGCTGGTAGTCAGAGTTAGACAAGCACAGCCCTTCATTCAGCAAAGCCAAATCAGCCCAAAGAGGCCATCGTAATAAAGAAGAGCTTGGGTAGGATGCAGTGTCCCAGGTCATAGGGATGATCCAAAGAGAACAAATCGTTCATGCCAGCCTCTTGCATACCAGCACACTAAACCCAACACAACAGAAGGTACAAGACAAATAGGACACAGGACTGTGGTTCAGAAATGCCAGGCCTGTTTGACTGTCTGATCATTTTTTATGCATAGATCTTGTAACTTAAACAACTACTTCGAAGATAACAATATGCAATATATTAATTAGTGCTGATTACTTACTGGCTTTTTTTTAAATTCTGTATTATTTCTACCCTTTTTTTCTGTTTTGCTTTTTAAAAGAAAAAAAAAAGAAAAGAAAAGAAACGCCAGGCCTCCTCTCACTTATGCCATTAGGACATCGTATTATCTTGGACAAGTAACCTGCAGAATAAAAGTCTGTAACAAATCATCTGCCAGTTACTTTCTGGGACAGAAACTGCACTTACTTTTTATTGCTCTACATAAAAATCTCTCTGCACTCCTGGAACTCTTGTAGCATCTCTAAGGTCAGTATGCACATTTCTGTTACTGGCTCAGTTTTTTAAACTGCAGCATTCCCAGGCTTCTCCAGCAAAGCAAACCCTCTCAGGACAACTGCCCGGTACACAAGTTTGTGATGCAGACTGGGTAAAGTTTGTTTTCTCTGGCTTCTTTACAATTCCCTCTGGCTAAATTCTACCTTCCACACACTGCCAAGTCTCTGTACTTCTGGCACTGAGGCTTGATCTATAATATTCACAGGCCTGGTGACACTGTGGTGAATGAAGAAATGAAAACTTTCACCAAATTTGAACAGGTATCTTATTCCAAATGGCAATTGTTGTCTTTTTCTTTCCTAAATGCAGGAATGTCCATAGTTCAGGGATAGTGTACTATGGTGATGGTAAAAAGTCATTGCAAAAATGGACTTATCTCTCAAATGATCTCTCATTGAGTTACAAATATATTATTTCTGTTGTATCAGTGTTTTTTAGTGTATTTCATGTTATGCTTTAACTGCAAGGGAACTGAGAACATGCTGTCCACATTTTCAAAAAAAGTCTTCAACATTAACAAAAGAAACATCTCACCATGAAAATGAACATCTCGTGTAAACATCTACAGAACTGAATTTATTCAATCAGTTCACTGGGTTATTCAATCACCTCATCAGGAAACAGAATGAGAGAAAGAGAAAGAGAGACAGAGAGAGAGAATAAGAGACACAGACAAAAAGAGGCAGAGACAAAGACAGAGACAGAGAGACAAAGAGAAAGACAGAGATAGAGATAGAAACAGAGACAGAGAGAGAATGGATAAAATTTTAATCCCAAGGTTCAAATAAATAAATATCTTTTATAAATATCATTTTAAAAATCTGTGCATACAAAATGTAAATGAATATTGTCCTCAGGGAACCTACATTTGCTGTGTACTCTTTTATTATGTATACGAGGTAATAAATGAAAAAAATAAGAACAAGAAACATAAATGTTTATTCAATAAGTGTTTTAAATCATTAAAATATATTTTCATTCCATACCATACCCAGGTAATAAAGACAGGGTAAAGAGTGAATGAAGAAAAAGTATGGCATACACAGCAATACTAAAAGGAATGGACTACTAGATCACATAGCGTGAATTATCAATACGCTGAGTGACAGAAGCCAAGCAAATAGATTGTAGACTGTACGGTTCCATTTATGTAAAATTTTAGCAGTTTGTCTTCACTCAGGGATGGAGGTGGGAGGATGGGAGGTCCCCAGAGAGTTACGAAGGTGAGACTGCCAAGGGACACACAACATCTTTTCTGGTAATGTATCAGGTACATTATTTTGATGATAGTTTCAGGTATATAGTATATGCAGATGTAAAACTAATCAAAGTATATCACTTCAGTATAATATGTAGATATATTATATGTCAAAAATACCTCAATAATGCTATGAAAATTTAGTAGAGAGGCAACTTTAGCGACGGATGGTATAAAAACAAGTTGTTAAATTTGTAAGTTAGACAGCTATTGGAGGAAAATCCATAGAAAAAAGTAAGCCATACTATACATAAGAGACAACAGAAGTAAGATTCCTGATTATTGGAAGCTCAGAAGTTTTATAATTCCAGAACATTTTCCTAAGCACCAAAGATTATGCTGACACAGTACCCACTCCCCCAAAACAACACAGTTCTCATTGTCTTAAAATCTGGGCAGTAATAGTTTCTACCTTCAGAGGAGTTATAAACAATAACTAGTTAGCATTTTTTGAACACTTGCTATAAAGTGGAAACCAATCTTTGGATTATTCCATATAATCCTCACCTAAGGAATCTAGCAGGTGGGTATAGTTGTGGTGCTCCATTTTAAAGATGACACTGAAGTTCTGTGAGGCTATGCAACTTGCACAGGATCACACACCATCTTAGGTGATCTGATTTCAGAGCTGAAGTCTTGATATTTAAACTTCACACATCTGCTACACAGACAAGATCCTGGGGGACTGGGAGATGTATTTCACTGATAGAGCACTTACTTGGCATGCAGCAACACACACATACACATACACACACACACACAGTCCTGGACTGATACTCTACATTACATCTTGCTGACTCATGCCTCCAATGGCTTACTGTCTTGGTGTATTAAATAGCTACCAGCTATACTTCAAAGTCTGCAAGCTAATGTTTTGCAAAGTAGCAGAAGAAAAGTTCAGTAGCAAAGTGGTAATGGAAGGCAGAGGGAATAGAGAAAGGAATAGAGGAGGAAGTATGGTTATAAATCCACAAAATTGGTGTTAGCTATGTCTTTATTGACGCTGTACACTTGAGCAAGATTTTTCTTGCACATGAGTCTGTTCTTCTTTGGTAGAACTAAGGGTCTGAATTAAGTGCACTTCTAAGACACCTTCCAACTCTATGATTCTGCCAGTTCTTGCATGGAAAATATTCCCTGCACTTGTAATTTGGGTCAGAAATTCTCCCTGAGACCAACGCACCTCAAAAACAAAGCTTCTTCCATCCCCTGAAACACCTGACCCCTCCCTTACCTAGTAAGGCTCCTTATATTTTCCTAAGAAACACCTAAAAGGAAGGCCCAAGAGAAAGGAGAAGAGTTCCTCACCCAAAGACTGCCATGTTCTCTTGTGTACTCTAACGATCCTTTCCACCCCGAAACACTCAAGAGTGTATCTGGGCTCTCAGGAGTGAAGAAGCAGTCCATCAATGCAGCAGCTCACCCCATGTTCCCTGTCTAGTTTCTGACATTGGAGACAATCACAGATGCTTGGTGGATTGTGGCTGTGGTTGTCAGATTCCATTTACTCGCATTCCTATTGGGTCTGTAAAGTGGTTCTTCTCTTTTTGCATTAAAAACACATCATTTTCTCTTTTAAAGTGGATAGATTTTGTAACCCTTTGGGGAGACATAAAAAAGTAAGATCAACTAAATAAGGCAATTGTAAAACATTTTGGCACCTAGAAAATCTTCCCTTTTTCACAAAAGAAAAGGAAGAAAAAGCAGCTGGAGAAAACAGTTCAGCTGACAGGGAACTTGCTATCTTTAAGAACAACTTCTTTCATGAATTTTCATCTCCCTATTTTGGGGTTTTAGCTGAACTGAAAATTATTTCTGGGAAAATCATTTCTTATGTGCGGTAACTATTTTCACAATGCATTGGTAAGGCAAACTCTAAAAAATTACAGAAAATATAATGTTTATCTTTCTATAACCTGGCCTCTCTATATTTACTCTATATTTTTGTTCTGTATTTTATAAACAGTGTCAATTTCCATTAACATCCCATTCTATCTCAGAATATACAATTTATTTTTCTATTTTTCATTGACTCATTCAGCAATCATTATACTATCATAAGCCAAAATTTTCAATATAGATCACCTCTTTTCCCATGTAAAACCAGAGATTAATAAAATCCACTTCCAGACTTCACCACCACAGACATAGGTTTTATGCTCTTGCAGTCACTATGCATATACCAGTTTCTAATTTTTTGACTTCTCCATATATCTTCTTAGTCCATACATCTGTCACTTTAAAGGGAGCAATAATCAATTGCACTGCTAAAACACAGTTAAATTTGCCACCATCAACCTAGTTGTTTCCATATATTATTATAACCTAGTCAAGCATTTTTAAACAAATAAACTTTGTTTTGCCCTGTTGAGTTATTCCCTTAAGCCATGATCAGAAACGTTCAATTAATAACTTAAAATAGTAATCAGCTCTATAATTTTTTTTACACATTGCCAGGTGACCCTCCAAAAATAATATTAGCAATTTGCAGTGTTACCAGCAAAACATAACCCTAGTTTTTTCTTCATGGTCTCTTTAACACTGGGATTTCTGAGCTTTATTTATTTTGGAGGGATGTCAAAAGAATGATGTGAAGTCACTTAGCTCCTTGAATTTGTCATATGTTTGTCATGTGTTTGTATAATTTCTGCCTCTTTTAAAAAATATGTATCAATCACTACAAGGTTCTTTCTATGCTTAATAACTCATTCAATACTCCTGACTGCTTCATAAAGTATACATGATAAATTTTGGTGGTGCTGAGTAGCGAACATGGGCCTTACACATGCTAGGCAGGCATCTTACCAACTGACCTCCATCGCCAACTCTTAAGATAAATTTTGGAAGTCAAAATACACAAGGTTAAAAACTGTGCATAAGATTTCAAGGCTAATGTGATTTTGTTAGCATTCAGTTCAACTACTTCCTGTGGATTCTCATTACACCAATCCTGCCTATTACACAATTAATTTCTTTTTCTTTTTATGTTCTTTTTGGTTTGATTTTCTATTTTTCCTGTTTACTGTGGTATAAATATGCAAGTGAATTAGGAATATTCACCTTAAAGGTGCAATGTAATGGATTTTCTTGTATGTTTATACTCATAACCACCCTATAGTTCAAAGTATGGAATCTGTTATCACTGTAGGATCTTTTCTTTCCTTTTCTTTTAAAACATAGATTGGCTTTGTGCTTCTCATACTGTTTAGGGCCTGGCACTGAAGGTATTCAAATACTGTAGAGCCTTAATAAACTTTGTTTGGTCAGAGAAATTTGGAACTGTAAGTAACATCAGATTGTGTTTATCAGCCTTTTAAATTTAGATATGGAAACTGAGACCAAGAAAGAAAATGATTTACCCAGGATCTAACAATTCAGAGCCATATCTGACATACTACACTAACTTCACTGGCCACTGGCTGGTCACTCCCCACTCCTTCTATGAAAGAACACTATGCAGTGGCAAAGAAGGCTGGAGGCCAGAGACAGCATGCCCAGCAACCAATTCCAAAATTGTTACTTTTACTTCAGAGTCTTGAAGTAACCAAAAGGTCAGATTGGTGGGAAAATGTTCATTAAGCTGACCTTAATTAAAACACAATTTTTACATAAAAATATCAACATTTTTATATCAAATGAGCTTTTCCCTTTATAGTAGATTACATGGGAGGACAGACACTTATCCAAATAATCCTTTACTGCTTGTGACTTCTTTTGAACCTTTCTCTGAGACTGACCTTCAGAGCTAATTTGAATCAAATAAACCAATTTTATTTTTTAAATTATAAAATTCACACCAACAGAATGAACCTTATATGTAAGCCTTTTAGATCACTAAATGGGAAACAAAACTACAGTCTATATTATAAAGTAATAGAAAATAGCAAGAAGCACATAAAGTAGAAATATTTTCAATGATGAAAGATCAACTCTAGCAAATATGCTGATAAATGTCAATAGGTTAAATATCTCTAACAAAGACACAATTTCTCAGTATTCAGCTATGTGCTGCTATGTGACAGGCCTACAATCAAATGACTCAGAAAATAAAAACATAAGGAAGTGAAAATGTATCCAGAAAATGTAAATGAAAAGAATGTTTTGATGGTAATATTTACATCAAATAAAATAGGATTTGGAGCAAATGAACATTCAACTGAACAAAGAACATATGAAAAATTTTCAACTGTGGTGTCTTAGTTACTTTTCTCATTGTTGAGACAAAATACCTGACACTCAAAGTTAAAGGGGGAAAGGTTTATTTAGCTTATAGTTTGTAAAAGTTTCAGTCCATAATTGGCTGCATCCGAGGCAGGGTGGCACACAGCATAGGGCAACAGATCATGGTAGTGGAAGACAGCAAAAGCAAGCAAGGGAAGAAACAGACAAGCCTCTTTCTGCCTCTTATATTGTATGCAGGTTACCTGCCCTAGGGTGGATGTAGCACTCACACCCTTATTCCCAGTACTGGACCACAACGAATCAATCACAAACTCTAGATTCAGTCACCTTTGAAAAACTCTTCCCCATGACTACATTAGGCTGTGGGGAGACATCCAGATGCAAACCATAACATGTGGTAATAATAAAAATTCTATTTTCATAAAAGAGTTTGATTTGAAGTGACAAATATGTTTTAATTATATCTTTATCACTGATGGTACAGCCAAATAGACATGTGCACACTGACTACTATGAGGAAGACAATAGGATATGCTTGACATTGGGTGGAAACGGAAGATGGAAAAAATGTAACCATGAAAAAACATGTTTTGCAACTATAATACATAGCAATGTATTTACCACATAATATAGTTTGTGGTATGCAAACGAGGCAAGACACAACATATGTACAATGAGACCTCGATTTGTAGTAAACAAAATATGCATATGAAATATTTTTGAAACTAGAAAAATACATCAAATTAACACTCTGGTTGAATTAGGAGGTGTCTTCTGTTTCTTCTTGTGACTTGGGAGCTGCCCAGGGGGTTGGTGGAGCATTTCCTGGGTGCTCTCTCTGGTCCCTCACCCTTCCTCTCTGGTGCTGTCTCTCTGCTCTGCTTCCTGGCTGTTGAGCAAAGTAGCTTTGCTCTGTCACATCTCCCCACCATGATGTTCCTGTCATAGAGCCTGCTAACCCTGTATTCAACCCCTTAAAGTTGTTTAAATAGCTAAATTAAAGCTCTTTCAACCTTGTTTAAATTGTGGGTGTCAGGTATTGTGCCCCAATAATGGGAAAGGTGATTAATACACTTCTTTATGCTTCCTTTCCCTATTTAAAAAATGAAGGAAGACCTAGAGAACAAGATAAATGAAAAAGTACCATTAAAAGCTTCAGCTTGCTCAAATGAATTCAGAGTCTAGACATTCAGATGCAAAGTCCCTCCTGGCATACTGACAAGGGAGTTGCAGAAAAAGTGCTGGGTGAGAATTTTGGAACTGGAGTTATCTTCAGGCTCTAAAACCCATTATTTTTTATTTTCTCCCAAGGTTTAGTTAATGTTTAACTGCAAAACAGACCATAATAATGCTATTTTTTAATCCAAATGAACATATATCACTTTCACAGGCACAGTGACTATGTTAAATAAATGAACAAGACATAATACATGTCAGTTACCCACTTTATCTACGCATCTGTCCTAGAGAGCCATAGATATGCCAGTGTTGGAAAAAAGAATGTGAGAAGTGCTCTAGGAGAATTCTAAAAAAGAAGTTCCAAAAATATGTTAAGCAATGGCAGTCTTGTGGGAATAGTTTCCCAAAGTCTCTCTATTGAATTAACTTTGCATTCATTTTGATTTATGGGTTTTGACATGTTAGGATATCTTCAAATAAAATTGTACAGATACATGTTAACATGTCATTTACTTAATACTTTGAAGAAAAGATAATAGATAAGGTTTTACAAGAGGGTTTTCAAAGTCATTATATTTCTATATGCTTACAATGAGATTTGTACTCATTTTAAATTGAGTCATTTATTATGATCAGAAAACAATCAGATCTCCCAGGAAGCTTCGTATCTTCAGAAAATATATTCCCTAACAATTATAATACAAAAGACTATAAACTGTGACTGTATGGTTATTACACATAGATCTAAATGAACTTTAACAATCTTGGCATCCAATTTCCCATTCTTCTAGAAACCACAGTCCAAGAGAGCTAATCATTTGATTTGCCCAAATTCTTAGCTAGTGTTTCCTCCTGGCACAGCTGAATGTATACAGTCTTCTAAATTTTCTCCCTCCTGCTACACTTCATGATGTAATATCAACCACTATTCATTTTCTTACACATCAAACTCTTCACTGCTAAAGGAGAAGAGGAGGATTTAATAGGGCAGAGGGCAGGTGACTGAACAGGCAAATTTCTCATTTCTACAACAGAAATGGCCAAGTGTCTCCAAACTACCAAATTCTATGATAGATCAGCATTTCTTCAGTCATAAAGCTCATTTTTTCACTGTCCAGGACTTGGAAGATCATGGTATCTGAGAAGGAATGCACAAGGAAAGAGAATCTAATTATACTGGGCTAATCCAATTCAAGTCTAGTCATGAAAGGCAGATGAGGGAGTAACTGGGAAACAGGAACAGAGTATTCTAAATAGAGAGGGAACCCATGGGGAAAAACACAACATGGCAGAATTTGGGACCTGTAAGGCACTTCATACACTTGTGGTAAAGTACAAGTGAGTGAGTCAACAGAGAATGGTAGAAACCTCCATGAAGTGAACGAACCACATCCTAAATGCAATGAAGTCACTAAAGAAATTTAAGTGAGAAATTGAAATGGTCACATTTGTGATATATTTTTAAATGCTCATTCTGGGTATTGATGAGTCTGTCTGGAGAGGTAAAAGACTGCAGAGGTAGAACCAAGTAGAAGCTCCAGTAGTTAATCTCAAAGAAGGACTGAAGGCCTGACCCCAGGAGGGCCAAGACATTCCAACCATGCAGTCAGAGCTTTGTGTTCACATGGAATGAGGGAGAGAAGAAGTCGAAGGAATCTATGCAAAGTTTAACTTTCTTCTCTCTTAACAGAACTCTTTGGAATCATATACATTCGTGTCATAACAGGTGCAGCCTCAGTGAAGGGAGTGGATCACAAACCATGACCTTGAGGACTATATCTGGCCCCTGACCCCTTTCTTTCTGGCTCTTTCTCTCTTGTGTTGCTTCCTGGCTGTCACGAGGTGAGTAGTTTTCCTCCATTACCTTTCTACAATGAGGTTTCTACCTCAGCACGGGCCTAGAAACAACATGGACTGAAACCTCTGAAACCATGAGCCACATTAAAGCTATCCTTCTTTCAGTTGTTTATCTTGGGTATTTCATCCCAACAATGGAAAAGCTGCCACAATGTAGAGGATATAGCACCAAGTCCCAGGCAGGGCACCTGAGATCTTAGACAAGTTTCTTTTTCAATTTTTCAGTTTTCTTGTCTGTAAATTAAGGGACACAATGAGAATTTTTATAATTCAGGTGTAAAATGTTCCCCAAATCCATGTGTTGAAGGACTGGTCTCCACAGTGGAGCTACTGGGAGGTGATGGAAACCCAAAAGAATGGGTCTTAATGGGAGGCATTCAGGTCACTGAGGGCCCTGGAAGAGGGCTATGGGACCCTGGCCCTTCCTTGCTCTCTTCTGCTTTCCAGCCATGAGGTGAGTGGTTTTGCTACACCAAGTGCTCACACCATAC
The DNA here is from genome assembly GCA_004363535.1 of Dasyprocta punctata. NCBI lineage: Eukaryota > Metazoa > Chordata > Mammalia > Rodentia > Dasyproctidae > Dasyprocta > Dasyprocta punctata. The sequence goes on from RJWM01013473.1 coordinate 42,722, forward strand.
ACTGCCTTCCCACAGGCCCAGAACATGGGGCCAATGGATCAAGGACTGAAACCTCCAGAAGGGGAAGCCAAAATAAACCATTTCTTTTTATAAATTATTCCAACTGTTATAGTGACAGAAAGATGAACCCCAGCTAAAGAGGTTAAGAAATAAGTGCAAAAGAGTGTTTGACCCACAAGCAACACTCATGAAGTGAGTACCACTGTATTATCATACAGTGCAGAGTATTTCCTAGAAGTTAAGAGAATAAATCTTTCTTCAAAATTTAAAACAGGTTTTATTTTGAGATACCCTGAGTTATAAGTATTAGGCAAAAATTAGGGCATCAACCCCCTAGGAGGTGGTAGTTGCCTTGGAACTGTAGCTGGATGCTTCTTCTTAGCATCCACAGGGCACAAAAGGCTCTTAGCAGGAGTGGATGTGACACCCTAGCACCCAGAGTCTGTCCAAAGAACACCGGGAAAAAAGAACATCAAGATGGTGTCACATTAACAGAAAAGTCTCTTAGGCAAAAGGAAAAGAATGATTTATTTGGCATTGTGAATATATAAACAGAGAAAACACTTGCAAAAGGTTGTAAAGATTTTGAAAATACAGCAGTCTCTGTAGTTTTTATACTACTGATAGGAGGACAACCAATTCATATTCTAGCCCAACCTCGATAGAGAAATAAAGAAGCGACTGCTGTATGTAAGTCAGTGACATCTGCAAAGTTTTACTGTAGGATTTTAAAGAAAGAATTAAGATGTTTTGCGCAGGTACCAACTCCCCATGATGAATGTAATCATTATGGACTGCAAATGTGTACCAATAAAAATTTTTTAAAAAAAAGAAAGTCAGCAGATACAATAGCAAAACTTCTACCTGCAGTTTTGGAGGAGGGAGGTCAGGGATGTGTTGATAAATGTTTAATAACCAGCTCTCTGGGAAGAAAACCAAGCATGTATATCTTTACCTATGTATATACATTTATTATAAATTTCAATGATACAAAGAATGCATAGCATACAATCTACAAATAATAGAATATATAATATCTCCTTTTGTTGTTTTTGTTTTAGTTTTATTTTTACAAGGTCTCCCTATGCAGTTCAGGCTGGCCTTGAACTCACTATATAGTCCAGGCCAGCCTCCTACTCATGACGATCCTCCTGCCTCTGCCTCCCAAGTGCTGGGGAACATACAATGTCTTTATCTTAAATTCCATATAACCAATGCATTTCTTAATTTTTGGCAAATTTTCATATTTATAGAAAACTTATGGTTGAAACTGATGAACAAGTGTAGTTCCAACATGAATACTGGCTGATATTTCCTAGGTTGAGAATCAAATGATAGTTTGCTATCACTCATTCACATTAGCAAGAGCAATTTGCTAAACCAGACAATTTCTTTTGAACATCAGGATATTTTTGTGCTACTCATGATGCAATGCTGTAGACAGGAAGCATTATAAACTTTAATAGTCAATCTTCTTCATCATTTTCTTAAGTCTAGACAACAAAACAATAAATCAAGCCCTGATGTGTTGTCAATACTCCCAGGCAGTGAAGAGTCCTTTGTGGCCAATTTCAAGCTATACAATTACCAACACTTAGCCAGGAGTTTACAAGAAACGCACATGTGGTAGCACACCCATACACAGGATTTCCATTATAAAGGTACTTCCTACTGATGCACAGTTATAAACTCCTTCTCAATTTCTCAGCCAGATCATTGGTACTGATGTGCCCCTATGCATTCAACTGGACCAAATATGGCAGTTTTGTTGTTTAAGACTCCCATGTATTCATGCTTGAATGCTGAGATATTTGTAATTCCAAGGATTACCCTTATTAAACTTGGTTATAGTTAGTCAAGTAGTGGCACATGTGTATAATCTCAGCCGTTGGGGAGAGCACCATGGGAGGACTGCAAATTTATGCCCAGTCTGAGCAACTTAGCAAGATCTTGCCTCAAAATAAATAAACAAACAAACAAACAAATAAACAAAGCAAAAAGAGATGGGAAGATGGGAACCTAGCTCAGTTCAAAGACCCAGGGTTTAATTCCAGTACTAAAGTTGGGTAGGGGGAGAACACTTGTCTACAATTCTAAGAAATAATCTCATTCAGTGCAGTTACTTGAACTAGATCAAATGGTTCATGAGAAATAATTATTAATTTTTTAAGAATTTTGTTGAATAAGTTAAAGATAACTCATTATTAAAAACAAGCCATGTAAACTTAAATTTAATCAATTATTTTTCAAAACAAAGAGATTAGACATTCAAAACTCATCACTCCCTATTCATGTTACTATATTTTATTATTTTCTATTCCCTTGAACTTATTCAAAGTAGTAGCATACAAGTTTGGGATGAGTAAAATGGAGTTAAAGTATCCGAAGGCACTCACATTGCCTAGGAAGGGGTAAAAGTACTACATTATATTAGCATTTAATCATCTAAAGGTAAATAATGTATTCTCTCTAAAATAACCATTGAGATAGCATAAAATAATGTGAACCTAACAAGCAATAGAAGGGAGGAAAGAAACTGGAAAAGTAAAGACATAAATATTTAATTGAGAATAGCAAAGGAGAAAAAAAAAAAAGAGCAAGAACAGGTAAGATAAGTAGATGCCAAATGGTAAAATGAGAGATTAAAACCCAAATAAGTAATCTCATTAAAAGTCAGATATTCCAGCCACGAGACAAAGACTGACAGACTAGATAAAACAATAAAATTTAACTATACTGCTTTAAGTGATGCACCTCAAACATAATGATACAAAATGTTTGAAATAAAAGGAGAAAAAATATAAACACTAACCAAATGGAAGTTGGGAGAACTATGTTAACCAAAGTAGACTTTAAAGAGAAAATTATTGTCATCAGATTATGACAATCATCTAATGCAAGGTCATATGCATCTAAAAACATAACCTTGTAATAGATAAAGCAGAAAGTGAAAGAACCAAAAGAGAAAATAATTATAATTAATAATCTGTAATCACACGTCTCTTGGGAACTAATAGGATAAACAGGAAAATATTCTGTGAAAGTATAAAATTTTTTCTATCTTTTTACTTTTAAGTTATGTCTTTAATTTAGGAAGTATCTCTTACAAGCACCATAAAGGTGACCTGGCATTTTGTTGACCAATGATATTAATACTTGTAAACACTATATCCTACAACTGTAAAGTTGGCATTATTTTAAGAATATATAGAATATTTACCACACTTGATTACATTCACAATCAGAAAGAGGTTCTTAGCACATCTGTAAAGAATAAATTTTGTACAGATGGGGTTCACTGAACTCAGTAAAATTAAAATAGAAATCAATAACAGAAAGATAATGGGAAATCCCTATATGTTGGATATTAACCAATGAACTTTTAAATAATTGATGAATCAAAATCTATACTCAATGATAATAAAAACATAAATCCTTCTAGAAGGGAAACCTCTAAACCAAGAAGGAATTTTTTAAAAATTTAAATTTATTGATACATTTCAGCTATACAAAATGATCACATTCATCATAGGGAATTTGTACCTGCACATGATATACCTGGATTCTTCTTTTTTTCCTCTTAAATGCCTCATCCCCTTCTTATTTACAAAAGCTTTGTTTCATTTTTCCTTCTTGTTTTTTTTCTTTTCTCTTCCTTCTTTCCCCCTTCCCCTTCCAATTTCCCCTTCCCATTTGAACATTTTCTTCCTATTTCATGATAATTATTATGCCTCTTGTTTCTTTTTTATACATTTGGTTTCTCGAGAAACAATGAGATATTTATACATGTGTGGTCAACTTATTTCACTTAAGTGTAGGTTCAAGGTGCATCCACTTACCTAGAAATATTGCAAGTTCATCCTTCTTTATGGCTGAGTAGTACTCTATTGTATAAAAAACAACCCACGTCTTTATCCATTCACCAGTTGATGGGCATTTACAAACTGCACTGGTATAAACACAGGTGTGCATGTATCACTACAGTGTGATGTTTTTAATACTTTCAGGAAGATACCAAGAAGGAGAATAACTGGGTCAAATGGAACCTTTAGTTTTAGTGTTCTTGGCAAATAAATACATGAAAAAATGCTCAACATCACTGTTCATTCAAGAGATGCTAATTAGAACAACACTTAGATTCCCTTTCACTCCAGAAAGAATAGCTACCATCAAGAAATCAACCAATAACAAATATTTGTGGGGCTGTCGGTGGCAGTGTCGACTGGTGCATCCACTGTGGAAATCAGTGTGGAGAGTCTTTAAAACTCTACAACTAGAGGCTCCATTTGACCATGCTATTCCCCTTCTTGGTATCTTCCCAAAAGAATTAAAAGAAGGGTCTTTTTATTTACTCACTGAAAGTGTTGAAATATCTGCTCCCCCTTAATGATACACTAACCTGAAATATCTTTCTCTTTCATTAATGCACCATATACTTGAGCCAGTACTTGCAAAAGGACCTCCACCTGATCCTCAGTCTAGGAGTCATTTGAGAAAAATGGTTAAGTATTTTGGATCTGGGCCCTCGGGAACTACCTCATGAGACACAAGAATCTTGTAATTTATAGGATATGATAACACAATTATGCGCTTTAAAATCTTTCCTCTTCTTGAAGTGCCTACCATAGGCTGTTCACCTTCCCTAGAGTACTTGAACATCTTCAAAATCCTATATGCCATATCTTCTACCCTCTGTGTTCCTAAACATCCTTATTCCTTTTCTTCAAATGACTATTATCTAGACTTTTACCTGATAAAGAGATCTACTTTGCTTGCAATTATGCATATAAAACTCATAAAATATTCTAGATTAAAAATTATTTGTATTTGAATGAAGATCTCCTCCAGCTACAGCCTTCTGTTGAATTGCTTATATGTTTCAGTGTCCTTCCTGCAGCTAAATCATAAATTTCCACAATATTATTATAAATATACTATGCAAAAGATAATTTTAATTTTAAAAAAATAGTCAACAGTGCATTAATTAGAGTAGTTAACATTAAGTGCTATAATGTAACCCCCATATCTCAGTTGCTTACAACAACAAAGGTTTCATTCCTTTTTGAATCAATTCTAACATGAGTTAATGGAATTCAGAGAATCTTCCAAATGGTAACTCAGGGATAGAGGCTCTTTTCATCTTGTATTTTCACCATCTTCTTGCTCCAGTGTGATCCTGGTGTCATCCAGCCAGCAAAAGCAGAGGACAATAAGGAAAAGACCAAGCAAATACTTGATCGTCTATCTCAGCCTAAAAGTGACACATGTCAATTCCACTCACACTCCACCGGCTAGAGTCAATCACATGACCCTGAACAGATGCAAAGGGCATGGGAAATAATATTGACCCTCCAAATCTATGATCAATAATATTGGAACTAGCCATTGCATGGATCAAAGGCATTGGGGAAAAAAAGTGTCATGTTATCACTAACATGCACTATGTAGTTTGGTCTGTAATGATTGTATCTATACTAAGTATGTACAGACATTTTGTTTGCCATTGCTTCCTAAACATTACAGAGAATTAACAATTTACATAACGTTTACATTTTACTCAGTATTTCTCTAACTAATCTGGAGATTAGAAGTACACAGGAGGATATATGCAAATACTACCCAATTTAAGAGAGTTGAGCATGTATGGGTTTGGGTTTCCAAGGAGGGTTCAGGAACTTATCCCCAGTGGATACTGAAGGATAATTGTATCATCTTCCCAGTAACAAGGAGGAAACTGGAATGGCCTGTTAAATATGTCACACTGTCAGGACCTCAAATAGAAATCAAACGTAAGTCTATTATAGAGGAAGACAGAGAGTGGCAATCACAGATGTTGGGTACCAACTTTAATATTAAGAACTTTAAACATACTGTGTTTAAGCAGAAAGTAAACCTAGAAAACAAATACCTGTTATTCCCTTTATAAATTACACATGAAGAAAGTGAAGCAATTGACTATGAAAGTTAGGTGTTGAACCCAGGCCTATCTGACACGTTCCTTCCTTTATTCTCTCTGTCCCTGAGTCCCATCGCCCCATGTCACAGTTACGGAGTAAGACATACCCAGGGCTGGAATATGGGAACTAGCACTTTTCGTAAGTGTCCAAGGTGACTCCAGGCTGCACTAGACCATGCTTCCTCTGGAATATCACAGTGAAATTCTAAATAACCCCTTTAAATAAACTAGAGAATGTAGGAAAAGAGGTAAAATTCAGTGGGCTTAAAAGGAGACGTTTGTGTGAATTGAAAATCTCACAGAACAAGGAGTGGAGATGATAAACTCTGTTCCTAAACCAATAACCTCCGGAGTAACCTAGGACAAGTCACCTAACGTCACCAAATCAGTTCTAAAGCAGATAGCCTCTGTTCTCTTGTACAGTATTGGACTAAATTGTTGGAGACCACTACAAAGCGGCTCTGAGCAGAATTTAAAATTTACTAATTGGCCTTTTATTTATCTGTGAGCCTGTCCTAGGCCTAGGCCCCTTGCCTGGCAATGGGAGCTGATTCATAGTAAATGAACCTCTATGAATCACTTGTCCTGACTGAGGCCTGTAGTGGCCGATGAGGTCAGAGATACCTCAAAGGGTAAGGTAAAGAAGGTCACAGCTGAGGATATCTTGGCTCCATAATCAATTATGTTAATAGAGACTGCCCTGCAGGCATCTTACTCTGCAGGCATCTCAGTCCCACCACAAATGCCATTTTGGAGATAAGATAGTTCTCCTTTTCTGGCATTTTTTCGTACTTGGAGATGTCCTTGAAATGACTCCCAAGTCCTGCTCAGTTTGGACACCTCCCTCAGTATCCCTTCTCTTTCTCCACAGTGAAAATAAATACGGGTGGTCCAGAGAAGCTCTTTCTCTTAACCCTCATCTCAGCTACAGAGTCAAGAGCTCTGTAGGGGCTTTGACCCTCCTGGAGCCTTAAAACCGTATCATTTGCCTCATTTATCTAAGCCTTTGCCGTAGGCTTGTTTGGAAGGTTGAGGACCTAGGCCAGATCCCCATACTAAATATCTCTAAAATCTTTCAAAAAAATACTTTTAAAGATGTAAAAAATCTCTGAATTGAAGGAAATAAATAAATAACAGAATGAAAAAAGTATCACTATTTCCCAGCAAGATGTTTTTGTAACTATGTACAAACATCTTCTAAAATGTATATGAAAACACAAAGGAACTAAAATACCTAAAAGCAATTTTGAAAAGGAAAAATAAGTTAGATGAATCTCAACACCCATTTTTAAGACTTAGTAAGCAACTATAGTAATCAAGGTAGTAAGGCATTGGCAGGACAGACATATAGATCAATGCAATAGATCAAAGGACCAAAAATTGCTGTGTGTAAAGTTGACCAACGAATTTTTTTAAAAGATACAAAAGCAGCTGAATGAAGAAAGGGCACTGTTTTCACCAAATGGCATAAATAACTAGGCATTCACAAGCAGGCAAAAAAGAATTTTTGATTGAAACCTCAAACCTTAAAAAAATTAAATCAAAGTGATGTCCATGTAAAATGTTAAAATGTAAATCTTCTCAGGAAAAAAATAGGACAAAATGTTTACTACTTACAGTTAAGCAAAGAAATCTTAGCTTATCGCAACAAAAGCATGATCAATAAAATAAAAAAATTCAGTAAATTAAACCTGTTGTATAATCTATGAATGGAGTACAACAACAACCGAAAAATGGTATCTGTGAGTCATATGTCCAAGAAAAAAAAAAAAACCAAGGTCAATGTCAAGGTTATTATATGGAGTGAAAAAGGCCAACCTCAGCAGGCACGATTCCACTTAAATGACATTCTCAAAAAGTGATGGAGAACAGAGTAGTGGAGGGCAAGTGTGAGTATAAAGGCAAATCAAAGACACTCCTCTGGAGACTGGAACAATTCTGAGTCCTGTCTGTGGTGATGGTAACGCAAATCTAAAACGCAACAGTACTTCACAGAAATACACATACACATGCAAAAAGCATGAAACAAGTGGTGAAATCTGGCTAAGGTCTACGTTCAGTTAATAGTGTTGTACTAATATCAATGCCCTGGTTTTCACAAAGTGCAATATTTATGAAAGACATTATTATTGGGGAAAGCTGAAAGACAGGTATCTGGGAAATTTCTTTATTTTTTGAACCTCTTGTGAGTCTAAAATGATTTCAAAATAAAAATATTTTTAAACAGCTAATATTTGCTCTGTGTCTACATTGTACAGACAACTTTGTATATATCAACATATTAAAACCTTAAATTTTTGCAGTAGATATGCTGTGTTCATCCCATTTAATGGTTAAAGAAACTTAAGTTCAGAAAAGTTATGAAATTTGGGCAAGGAGGATTGGTAAATAATAAAGGGAGGGTTCATATCCAGAGAGTCCAGTTCTAGAATCCTCAGGTTTAACCAATAAGCAATACTTTTTTTAAGGGGAAAAAAAAAAAAGACAGGACAAACAAAAGGTAAGAATAAGTAAGTAATTTGAATGAAAAGGAAAAGAACACAGAAGAATGGAGTCAACAGTGCAGGCAAAAGTCTGAGAAATGATCTCTCTGGCACGTCCTGCGCCAGCCAATCCCGTAGGAAAGCCCGTTGTGCATTTCGATCTGCAAGGCTGCATTTCTGAAAGGCTGAGGAGCAGCTGGAGAGAGGTAGTGAACATTTTCAAAGGCATGCTCAGCAGCTCGGGTTTGAATAGGTGAGAGGAACTGGGTTATTTCATCTGGGGAAAGTCAGGACGGTAGTTTAATTGCCACCTTCTATGAAGGCTTTTGCAAGCATGGCCAGAGGATATAGGACAAATGAAAGGAGACTGAATTTGAGAAAAAAAAAAGAGTTTAGTTTGACATTAAAAAATGCTTTTCCAACTATCTAAGCAGAATTAAAACTAGGACAGATTAGACTTTTTCTCCTGAAACATTCAAGTGGAAAAGAAGGAAATTGGTCATTCATTCTACTAAAAATTAAACCTAGGGAAGGAACAGCAGGTGCTGTGCCAGCCCCATATAATACACTTTACACGTATCCATTTTCTCCCCCTAGCTAAATATAATGTAGATGTGCCCATTCCCATTTTACAGATGAAGAAACTGAGCTTCAGAGAGTACAGGCACCTGCCTGAGTCCACTGAGCTGCCCAGCAGTGGAAATGGGAGATCCAAACCCAGATTTATCTCCCTTCAGAGCTGAAAACTTTCCATTATATTATGCATACTTGTGAAACTTGGAGACTTAAGAACTTGGGAAGACCCCCAGGTACTGGCACAAAACTGAATCAAACCATCAATTACAGCCCCTCCCACCTACAAAAAAACTGTGCCTCTCAATGCTTCTAACTTGATTTAAATCAGCACCAGCTCTGCTCATCTCTATCAAGCCCTTCTTTTAGGAACTTAATTTGGTCCAGTAAGTTAATCTATGCTTGAGCTATATCACTCTCCTTGTGGGCAATGACAAACTGAGGTAGAAGAAACAAAAGAGGCAGAGTAAGCACATGCCTCCTATTTTACAGGTGGGAAACTGAGTTGCCCCACGAGCCAGGCATAGCACTGAAACTGTGTTAAGAGTAAAAAGTGACCCAAGGAGCTGGGGCATCCGACTTCCTAAGATTTCAACTAGAACTAGGACAACCCAGTGGAAGCCATGATAGAATAAATGTTCCACTGGGTAGGGCTTGTCCCAGCCAGGCCAGTGGGGGCCATGCCCTGTGTAGACAGATGTAGCTAGTCAGTGTGTATGTGTGTTAATAAAACTTTATAGACACTGAAATTTGCTAGTTTCATATACATCTTTGCTGATTTTTAAAAACATTTTATTTTACAGAAGGTTTAGGTATACAGAAAAACTGAACAGAAACTACAGAAAATTCCCACATATGCCCAAGCACCTTCCTTGATTTCCCTTACTAGCAATATCTTGGCATTGGTTTGGCCTATTTGTCACAACTGACAAGCCAAAACAGATCACCATTATTAATTAAAGTCCATCCACACTCTACATTAGGATTCCTTCTTTGCAACATACAGTTCTATGGGTTCTGCTAAGTGCATAATGTCGTGTATCCACCGTTACTGTTAGTTTCCTACTTAAAATTCCCTGTGTTTCCCCTACACATTCCCTTGCACCACATCCCTGAGACAACTGATTATTTTACTGTCTCTATAGTTTTACCTTTTCCAGGATGTGGGGTTGGTTGGCATCATACAGTACATAGCTATTTCAGGGTGGCTTCTTTCCACTTAAGCTTTTCTGTCTTCTCATGGTTTGATAGCTTTTTAATTTAATAGACTTTCTTTTTAAAAGAGCAGTTTCAGGTTTGCAGAAAAAGAAAATCAACCAGAAAGTAGAGTTCCTAAATATTCTTTCTCTCACGTATACAGTTAGGATGGCACATTTGTCACAGCTGATGGATCGATATTGACAGATTATTATTAACTAAAATATATAGTGTACATTAGGGCACAATGGCTTTGAATAACTATCCGTAGCTCAATTCTTGTTGTCACCAAGTAATATTCCCTTGTATGAAATTTCTCCATTTGCCTACTGAAAGACACTTTAGTTGCTTCCAAATTTT
>RJWM01013474.1:0-53302 GCA_004363535.1 Dasyprocta punctata
CCCCTCACCCCCCTACCCCGGAGACCTACAACAGCCTGCGGATCATCAAAGGCAGCACCTCCCTTTCTACCCCTGAGTCTTTTACAGCGTAGAGACCATCAGCACCCTGTTCACTACCTGTAAAATCCTGGTGGGCTGGTGGAAGCCTCAGCGACCCATCACCCACACAGAGAACCCCAGCGGGCATGTGACTGTGTGGTGAGTTCATCTCTCAAGTAGCATACATCAGTGGCTCAGCAGGAGCAGCAACGCACCCTCCCCTTCAGCTGTAGGACTTTGGAAACCTGGCAAGAGTGTGGGTGAGTCTTCTTCCACACAGAAAACACTTGGTGGGTTAAGGAGAAAGCTGACAAGGTCTCCCTCAACCTGGAGAGACTGGAAAGGGCCTAGGAGACCCCTTATGACACAGTAGGGTCCCAGCTGAGGCACACAATATAGCCAGATAAATCTAAAACCACAGTAGCAATAGAAGCTAAGGGTTGGCTTGCATCAATAGACCTAGGTTCTTCAGCCTAGGGAGAATGTAAGACTCAGCCAAAAGGACCTGCAGGAGGAATCGAAGTGACTGGCCCCTCCACTTTATTGAGGGACTCAGCAATTGGACAAAAACCACCCAGACAGTAGGACCCTAAGACACATATAACAGTCACTAGAGACTAGTGGGATTGAAAGATCAAACTATTAACCCAAGAGGTGAAAATGACGAGACGAAAAAGCAAAATGCAATCTCAGATGTCCAGTCCATCAGGAACAAGTATAAGAGACATTGAAATAGAGGACACTGAAAGTCACACACCTGAAATTTCTGAAGAGATAGCAAGTGAAATAAAGAAACAAATCCATGAAGCTATAGAGGAAATCAGATTAGAAATAAACTCTCAGGTAAAGAAAGAAATGACAGTCTTTGTAAAGGAATTACTCAGCATAGCTAGAGAAGGTATAGATTAAAAAAAAGTACAGGAGCATGGAAAAATGATGGAAACCTTGAATGAGCAAATTAGGAAGCAAACAGCATGATAAAAATTCAAGGAGATATCCAGGAAATACAAAGCTCCATTGAAAGCGGGTGAAACCATTTAAATAAAGCTGAGGATAGACTTTCAGACCTCAAAGACAGGATTGCAGATAGTTATCATGAAAGGAACGAACTTGTAAAAATAACAAGGGAGCATGAAATAACAATTCAACAGCTTCAAGATGATGCAAAGATATCCAATATAAGACTGATAGGCATCAAGGAAAATGCAGGAGTCAACGCAACTGGCTTAAAAAACTTCGCAGAATGAATGGTGGAAAATTTCCCAAGCATGGGAAAAGAATCAGATATTCAGATAAGTGAGGCATATAGAATGCCAAACAGTCATAACCAAAACAAATCTACACCCAGACATATAATAATTAAGATCCCAGACATACAGCATAAAAACAATACTAAAAGCTGTTAGAGATAAGAAACAACTCACCTATCGAGGAAAACCCATTAGAATCACGGCAGACTTCTCAGCACAAACCCTCAAGTTAAGATGAGCTTGAAGTGAAGTATTTCAAGCCCTAAAAGAAAACAACTTTCAGCCCAGACTGATGTACCCTGCAAAACTTTGTTTCAAAATTGATGGAAATATCAGATATTTCCATGACAAAGAGCAACTAAAGAAAATCATATCTACCAAGCCAACCCTAGAAAGAATACTGAAAGACATAATAGAGTGAGACAAAAATGACTACAATTTCCAGAACAACAACAGAAAAAAATGACCATGCAGGGCAAACAATTAAACGAGGGGGAAAAGCAAGCAAACAACAACAAGAAAATAACATGACAAAGTTAAACCAGTACATATTAGTTATATCCATCAATGTAAATTGACTCAATGCACCAATTAAATGAAATAGGCCAACAGAATGGATCAAGAAACAGGATCCAACAATATGCTGTATACAAGAAACACATCTGACTCAAAAGGAAACTCATAGACTAAAAGTCAAAGGATGGAAAACAATATTCCATGCAACAGGAACCCAGAAAAAAGCAAGTGTAGCTATTCTGTTTGCAAACAGTGTAAACTTCAAACCAAAAATGATCAAGAGAGATAAAGAAAGTTATTATATACTTGTTGGGGGGAAAATTCAAGAGGAAGATCTAACAACCGCAAATATATATGCACCAAATCCAGGAGCATCCAACTATGTAAGACAGGTACTAATGGACATGAAAAACCAAACATGCAATAACACAATCGTAACAACAGGGGAACTTAATACCCCATTGTCGCATAGAGAAAGATCAGCTAGACCAAAAGTCGGCAAAGAAAAAACAGAATTGAATCAAACCTGCGAACAAATGGACTTAATAGATGTTTACAGACTGTTCCACCCAACAACATCAGAATACACATTTTTCTCAGCTGCACATGGGACATTCTCTAAAACAGACCATACATTAGCCCACAGAACATGCTAAAGTAAATGCAAAGGGATTGAAATTATACCATGCGTATTATCTGATCATAGTTCACTGAAACTGAAAATTAACAGTAAAAGAAACTACAAAACCCACATAAACACATGGAAATTAAATAACAACCTCTTAAACAACCAATGGGTTACATATGAAATTAAAGAAGAAATTAAATGATACCTGAAATTCAATGAAAATGCAGATACAACATATCGAAATTTGTGGGATGCAATGAAAGTGGTCCTAAGAGGAAAATGTATAGCAATAAATTGTCACATCAAGAAAACAGAAGGACCACAAATAAATAACCTAATGCTATACCTCAAGCTTCTAGAAAAAGAAGAGCAAGTCAAATCCAAAGCTCATAGAAGAGAGGAAATTATAAAGATCAGAGCAAAAATTAATGCAATATAGACTAAGAAAACAATACAAAGAATTAATCAAAGAGCTGGTTCTTTGAGAGAATAAACAAAATTAATAAACCTCTAGCCAACCTTATCAACATAAAGAAAAAAAACTCAAATTCATGCAATAAAGAATGAAAAGTGAGAAATTACTATGGATCCTATGGAAATTCAGAAGATCATGAATATCTAGTTTGAAAATCTTTACTCACAGAATGTGGAAAACACAGAGGAAATGGACAAATTCCTAGAAACATATGAACTACCAAAGCTGAGTCAAGAAGATGCAAAAATTTTGAATAACCCAATTATCAGGTACTGAAATTGAAAACGTGATTAAAAACTTACAAACAAAGAAAAGTCCAGGTCCTGATGGATTCACAGCTGAATTCTACAAGAAATTTAGAGAAGATATAATTCCACTACTATTCAAACTCTTCAATGAAATTGAAAGGGAAGCAATCCTCCCTAACTCATTCTTGGAGGCAAGTATTACTCTGATACCAAAACCAGAGAAAAACCCAACAAAAAAGGAGAACTATAGGCCAATTTCCCTAATGAACATCGATGCAAAGATTCTCAAAAAACTACTGGCAAATAGAATGCAGAAGATCATTAAGAAGTTTATACATCATGACCAAGTGGGATTTATTCCAGGAATGCAGGGATGGTTTAACATATGCAAATCAATAAATGTAATACACCACATCAATAGTGCCAAAGACAAAAATCACATGATCATCTCAATAGACACAGAAAAAACTTTTGATAAAGTCCAACACTTGTTCATGATAAAAAACCTTACAGAAAATTGGAATAGTTGGTATCTACCTCAATCTGATAAAAACCATCTATGACAAACCAACAGCCAACATTATACTAAATGGACAAAAACTGAAAACTTTCACTCTAAAATCAGGAACAAGACAAGGATGTCCACTATCACCACTCTTATTCAATATAGTTCTGGAAACATTAGCCAGAGCAATCAGACAAGACAGAGAAATAAAAGGAATAAGGATAGACTGAAAGGAAGAAGTTAAATTATCACTATTTGTAGATGACATGATACTCTACATGGAAGACCCTTAAAAACTCCATTAAAAGTAATAAACAAATTCAGCAGTGTAGCTGGATACAAAGTCAACACTCAAAAATCAATAGCATTCCTGTACACAAACAACAAACTCACTGAGACAGAAATTATGGAAACACCTTCCAAAACAATATCCAAAAAGATGAAATACTTAGGAATCAACCTAACAAAAAACGTAAAAGACATATATGATGAAAACTATAGTACTCTAAAAAAGGAGATTGACAAGGATGTTAGAAAATGGAAAGATATCCCTTGCTTTTGGTTAGGGAAAACCAACACTGTGAAAATGGTCATATTCCCAAAACTGTTATACATATTTAATGCAGTCTCAATTAAAATCCTATTAACATGCTTTGAAGATCTAGAGAAAACTCTCCTAAAATTCATCTGGAACCCAAACAGACCTAGAATAGCAAATGCAATTCTAGGCAACAAAAGCAAGGAGGAGGCATCTGAATTCCCAACTTGAAATTATACTACAAAGCTACAGTGATAAAATCAGCATGGTACTGGCAAAAAACTAGACCTGAGGACCAATGGAACAGAGTAGAAGATGCAAATACAGCTACAAAGACACTCAGCCACCTTATATTTGACAAAGGGTCTAAACATGTTCACCAGAAGAAAGATAGCCTCTTTAATAAATGGTGCTGGAAAAAATGGCTTTCCACATGCCAAATAATGAAAATAGACCATGTCTATCACCACGCACTAAACTAAAGTCAAAATGGGTCAAAGATCTAAATATTAGAAGAGAAACACTAAATTTACTGGAAGACAAGGTAGGAAAAAAAATCTTGAAGACAGAGGCATAGGCAAAGAGTTCATGAACAAAACACAAACTGCATGGGAAGCACTTCAAAGAATCAACAACTGGAATCTCATTTTATTTAAAAGCCTTTGTACTTCAAAAGAAATCACCAATAAAGTGAAAAGAAAGCCCACAGACTGGGAAAAAATTCTAACCAACTGTCCCTCAGACAAAGGACTTATATCCAGAACATATAAAGAACTGAAAAACATCAGGCTCCCTAACTTCAAAGACCCAGTCCAAAAATGGGCATCTGAAATGAACACACACTTCTCAGATGAAGAAATACAAATGGCAAATAAATACATGAAGAAGTGCTAACATCGCTGGTCATTGGAGAAATGCAAATTAAAACAACGTTGAGATTCCATATTACTCCAGAGAGAATGGCTGCCATCATGAAATCAACTGATTACAAATGCTGGTGGGGCTGTGGGAAAAAAGGAGCCCTTCTCCACTGGTGGTGGGAGTGTAGAATGGTGCAACCACTGTGGAAATCAATATGGAGATTCCTCAAAAAACCACGATTGGAAATCCCCTTCAATCCAGCTATTCTGCTTCTGGGTATTTTCTCAGAAAAAATGAAAGTATCATGTCAGAGTGATATATGTGCACCCACATTTATAGCAGCAGAATTTGTAATAGCTAAATCTTGGAAACAACCAAAGTGCCCATCAACTGCAGAATGGATAAAAAGATGTGGTATTTTTATACAACGGAATATTACTCAGCTATAAAAAAGATGATCTTGAGGCTTTTATAGGTAAATGGAAGCAACTTGAGATGATACTCATAAGTGAAATAAATCAGACTCACATTTGTAAATACCATATTGTTTCCCTAGTGTAAAAAATAGATAATATTTTTTAAAAAACTGAAAGAGTAATAAGATCCAAAATGTACGATAGAGATTGTAATATGGAAAGGGAAAGAAAGTGCTCAAAATACATATAACTGTATGTATGTATAAGTATGCAAGGTAGATAACTACACTGCTAATTCTCTGTTATTTCATTAGAAAGAATAGTTTGTCTTGTCACTGATTGTCTGATTTTTTTATGTCTAGATTTCATAACTTGAACAACCACTTCTAAGATAACAATATGTAATGTATTAACTAGTATTGATTTCTTACTTTTTTTGAAATTCTGTATTACTTCTACCTTTTTATCTGTTTTACTTTTTAAAAAATAAAAAATTTTTTAAAGTTCCGAAAAACCAACGACAGAAAGAAATTAAAAGCCAGAAAAAATAAATTGAGGAACAAAGATAAGAATAAACTACTCATCATAAATTATGAAATATATCTCGGTGAAAGACCTGTGTGTGTGTGTGTGTGTGTGTGTGTGTGTGTGTGTGTGTGTGTGTGTGTTTGTGTGTGTGTGAGAGAGAGAGAGAGAGAGAGAGAGAGAGAGAGAGAGAGAGAGGACCTAAGGCCTCTCACATGCTAGGAAAGTGCAACACCACGGAGCTCCAGCCCCAGTCTGAAAGAAAAATGAATGCAAACATCATTCAAAAATGAAGGCAAAGTATGGAATGTAGCTCAATTGAAGCATGCTTGCCTAGCATGCTGTAGCCCTGAGTTTGATCCCCAATACTGGAAAAAAATTAAAAATATAAAAAATTAAGGCAAAGTAAAACCACAATGAGATATTACTGCATATATGAAAGAATGGTTAAAATGAAAAAATAGTGACCACATCAAATGTTTGCGAGGACACAGAGGAACTGGATCACACACACATTGCTTGTGTGAATTAAGAATATCACAGATATTCTAGAAAAGTATATGGCAGTCTTGTTAAGAAATTAAACATCCAATCACTGCATTCCCTAGCAACTGCTCTCCTGCAACAAATAGTTCAGAGAATTGAATACTTATGTTTGTACAAAACCCTATACACAAATATTCATAGCAACTTTATTTGCAGTAGGTCAAACTTGGAAGCAACCTGGATATCCTTCAACAAACTGTTAAACTGTAGTTCCTTCACATGAGGGGATACCACTCAACAATAGAAATAAATGAAATATTGGTATACTTAAAACCTGTATGAATCTCCTGAGAATTATGCTTAATGAAAAAGCAAACCCTAAAACATTGCATTCTCTATCATTTTTGTTTGTTTATTTTGTTTTTGAGATAGAGTCTCACCTTCATAGCTCAGGCTGGTCTCAGGCTGGTCTCAGACTTGGAATTCTCCCGCCTTACTCTCCTGAGTGCTAAGAAAACAGACATGTCCACTGCACCAAGCTACTAAAGGTTGCATTCTTTATGATCCTATTATATAATATTTTTGAAATGATGAAATTATAGAGGAAAAAAATACTGTTTGTTAGTAGTTAGGGAAGGAAATAGGGAATACAGTTATTAAAAAGGCAATAAGAGGGACCTTTCTGTTAATGTAATCTTTCTACATCTTGACCATACAATGTTGATGTACTGTTTTTTAATCTTCAATTTTGTCTTATAATTCTATATGGTGTTGGGGGGAAAACTGGGGAAATCATTCATAAGCTCTTTCTGTATTACTTCTTAGAGCTGCATGTGAATCTAAACTAATCTAAAAACAAAAGGCTCATTTAAAAAATTGACATATTATCTGAATACACAATTTAACAAAACTACAGCATGACTATTAAACACATGGAATGATGGTCAAAATCATTAGTCATTAAAGAAATACAAATTAAACCCACAGTAAAATGTTAGTAGAGACTCAGTGAGTTTCAAGTGGGATAGTTGGGCTTCCCACACACTGGTGGTGGGAATGAATATTTATAATCGGTCTGGAAACACTCTGGCACTCCCTTTTAAAAAAAGCATCATTACCATAAAAATTAATTCTAACCCTAAATATTTTATCCAAGCAAAACAAAAACATAAGACCAAGCAAAGATATGCACACAAATGTTCATAGCAGTATTATTCATAATAAACAGTTGAAGATAATTCGAATGTTCATCAACATATGAATGTATCAACTCAAAGTTTTATAACCATACAGTGGAATGCTACTCAATAATAACAACAAATAAAATACTGACACATATAGCAGGAAGGATGAATCTCAAATATACATTATGTTGAACTCAAGAAGACACAGAATAGCACACACTGTATGATGGTCCTATACAGAAAAAGTTTCCCAATCCCTGGCATACTCAATCCAGCAATATATAAAAGAGACAAATGTAAGCTGTAGTAATGGGAAGTAAATGAGTGGTTACTGGAAGGTGTATGTGAGAGGTAGCTACAAAAGGGAATAAAAAATACCTTGAGGTGATTGCAAACACTCTCTGTTAAGAAATTAAACATGCAATTAACACATTACCTAGAAACTGCTCTCCTCTGGGTTCTTTTCTGAGATGGTGCAGGGCAAGACAGAAGAGCAAAGGGTGGGAAATGCCTGGATGTGTGGTTTATTAGAAAGAACAGTGAAAAGCCTTCACTAGATGTCAGGGCAGGAGAGAAAGAGGACACCAAGAGACAGCTGGATCTAGAAGCTTATATATAGGCTGTTTGGGGCAGAGAATGTGTGAAAATGCAGGTTTGTCTCTGGTTGCTGTAGCTTTCTTTCTGTTATGTCAGGTTTTCCATCAGCAGTAAATTCCGTAAGTTCTTTGTCTTTTGCAATTCTAATTTCCCCTCAAAGCTTATCTCTACCTTGCCTTCAGTTTGCTGAGTATATTTCATTTGTTTATACCTTTGCCTTTTTTCTGTTTATTTCTGTTCTCAATCCCCCCTCTAGAGTGGTGATGTCTGATTGCTGTTAGTGGGTAGGTGACACTGGTCCCTCTAGCTGCTTCTCCACTGAGAGGGGACACTCACAGGTCAGCAGTCAGGGGCCACCACTGTGAGGTCTATTTAAGGGTCCTGAGTAGAAGTCAGAAGAATTTCTTGTCAAAGAGTCTGTATCACTGTATGTAGCTTTAAAGATTTTCATACACGGGTTTCCCTCCAAGATTTGACCAACTGTACACTGAAAATATCTGAAAAACAATTGTCTCTGTAGTGAACACAGGTCGGGGATATAGCTCAGAGGCACAGTACCTGCCAGGGAAGAGTAAAGTTGGGAGTTCAATCCCTGGTACAAAAGAAATTCTGCAGTGAACATATACAAACTCATTTTTGTTATTGCTATCTCAACAATATAGGATAACAATATTTTACATAGTATTTAAATTGTCTTGGATATTACTAATACTTTAGTGATGATTTAAAGTATACAGGAGGAGGTGTATACAGGAGGAGGTGTATGTTAACAAAGCCTTCTTTAGACATGGTGAACTTAACCTTTAAAAATAAAAGCAACTTAAATATATTACAGTAACATATTTGGTAGCATTTGTTGGGGTGTGTCACTGTAAGAATTTGGGATAAAAACCCCAAAAAGTCTCATCTGTGGACAACTGAACAAACTAGTTCAGGCAGTTGTTCTTTTATCCACAGAGATGAGTCTTGTCCAGTACTTTTTCTAAGCCCAAAGAGTCCCCCATTCATTTATCTAAACAATTATTTTTTCCTGCTTTCTGCATTACCTGATAGAAGGCACTCCCAGAAAAAACTATTATTTTACATGATTTATGAGAAACAAATCATAACATCTAATACCTTTAAATTACATATATATAATTTTTTTGTTTTCTTTCATAGTTTATTTCCACTTTCACTGTACTATGGTCCTTCTTTGTCTCTTTTTTCATCACTCTTGGCTTGAAGTTCACATTATCTGTAAATACAATAGCCACCCTGGAGTATTGTTTTCCATCCTTTCACTATCAGTCTATGAATTTCTTATTGAGCTAAATATGTTTCTTGTGTGCAACATATCATTAGATCTTGCTTATTGACCCATTCTGCTTGTTTGTTTCTTTTGATGGGTGCATTGAGACCACTTATGATACTCAGAACTGACACGCATTGGATTATCCTTCTAATACTATTTTCCTGTTTTTGGTTCCCTTTCTAATTGCTTCCCCTACCTGGTGGCTTCTTTCTATTGGTGTTCTTGGAAGTGTGGTCTTTAGTATCTCACTCTAAAATATCCCTGAGAGCATTTTGGAGAGCTGGTTTGGTGGTCATGGATTTCTTATGGAGGTATCTTATTCCTCCACTGATTTTGAAAGACAGTCTTATGGGGCACATTAATCTGGACTGCATGCTTTCTTTTAGGGTTTGAAATACCTCACTCCAAGATCTCCTTTATTTGAAGGTTTGTGTTGAGAAGTCTGCTATGGTTCTGATGGACATTCTTTTATAGGTGATTTTCTTTCTTTAACCATTTTTGATATTCTGCTCTTATGCTGAATTTCTGGAATCTTGATTATTATATGCTTTGGTATAGACCTTTTTTGGTCATGGCTATTTGGAGTTGTATATACTTTGCTTGTTTGTATGATAGATTCTTTATCCATATTTGGGAAGTTTTCTGCCATTGTATTTCTCTGAAGAGGTTTTTTTATGGCATTTGGTCTATCTCTGGTTTGCTCACTGTATGGGGTATGCTATGTCCCCCCAAGTCCTCATATACTTTTGATGGGGATAAGTCTGGCGCTTGCTTGTGTTCGGTTTGTTGTACCCGCCCAGGGTACTTACTTTTCCACCTCTCTCTCTCTCTCTCTCTCTCTCTCTCTCTCTCTCTCTCTCTCTCTCTCTCGCCAGCGCGCCTTGCAGCTTGCAACCACCATGAACAGCAGGCCCGCCATGCCACGCTATCTTGGAGCCAACTTAAGTATGGACTGAAACTCCCGAGAAACTGTAAGAATAAACTTTTCCTTCCCTAATTTTGGGTGTCAGGTATTTTTTCTCCACAACGAGCAAAAAGTAACTAAGACACTCACTGACTCCAATAAATCTTATATCATTCTTCTTTGCTACATCTTGCAGCTTTTGGATTTTCTGATCCCTTGCTATTTTTAAGATATATTTCTTTTTGTGGTCACTAGCCACAATCCTATTTTCTAGATCCGATATTTTACCCTCACCTTCATTCCATCTGTTGTTTAAATTTTCAGTGGCAATTTTTAACTCCTAGATTTCTATTGGAATCTGTTTCATGAATTTCATTTCTTTCCTATGGTGAGCATCCATGGTTTCCATCATTTTCCTAAGTTCCTTTATTCTTTTATCTGTGTGTGCTCTAATGTCTTTCATTTTGATCTTTTTTATCTGAGAGATGATTTTTTCTATAGCCTCATCCATTTGTTTTTTTCACTTCTGCTGCTATCATTTCAGAAAGTTCCACTGGGTGGCTTCTGATTTCCTCTATCTCATTGTGTTCTGGATTTGTCCTGCATGGGCTTGAGGTCTGGGGGTTGCATTTTGATTCTGTCTTGCATTTTCTATTTTGTACTTTACTTTTTTTCTGTGTTGATGCTTATAGATTTCTTATGGTAGACAGCTTTATCACTAGTATTAAAGGTTCCTAGCAAATGCCTATTCTTCAGCAATGTCTTCTATCAAAAAACATTTTTCTTAAATGAAACAGTTGCCGAAGTTTTCACCAGTTATTAGCACAGATTAAATAGGCAGGTTGACAAATACACAGAGCATACAAAACAGCTACATTTAAATCAGCGTGCACTCTTAGAAGTATTGGTCAAGTTGAGCTACAATAATCTGCTATAGTTATAGATTTAGAACCATAAATAGACTAGTCATAACGTTTTATAGCAATGGCCAATTTGTATAGAGCTCTCTTATAATGTAACACCAATAAGAGACAAGCAAGGAGTTGAGAGGGTTCCCCCGCCCGAGATCCACCCAGCCATAATGGCGATGGTGCTCCTTCTTCCCAGCAATCTCCGCAACTCCTTCTTCCCATAAAGCCCATGTGCACGAAAAATAGCTCAATCACCTGTCACTACCTTATAAAGAAAGATACATCGACTTCCTAAATCCCACCTCACTACCTCCCAAGGAAGTTACGTCAACTTCCTAACTCCCACCTCACTACCTCCCAAGGAAGTTACATAGACTTCCTAACTCCTGCCTCTGCCCGAGCTTAGTCCAATCTCATTAGGCCACTACCTCCTAAGGAAGTTACCTCAGCTTCCCAAACTCCTCCTCTACCCAACTTTATATAAGCTTGCTCCACTCCTTTGTCTGCAGAGAGTTGTCACAGAGTCCTTTCTGTGGTGGCTCCCTCCATGCCCGCATTAAACTTTTTCTACCCTGCTGCCTCCCTTCTCTGATTCTTGTGCCACTTTAGATTGAGTATCCCAACATTTGACTCAATCAAGGAGAAAAAAAAAACACTTTACACTGTGAAAGAAGCACTGTTTATAGGACTAGAATAATGGTTTATCTTAATTTAGGATTGTAGTTATTAAAGTAAATTGGTCCTCTGACAGCTGTGGCCCTGTATTAGATTTCTATGTTATGGCTTTTATTTAGATGTCCCCCACCATTGCTTCATACACTCATAGGTGGTGCTTTTCAGAAATGGATGAATTATTGGGGTGTGATACTAGATTGAGGGTGCAATACTAGATTAGTCCACTTGATAAGTTTAGTGTAGTGCTGTGTGTGGTTGAACAGATTTACTAAAAATAGAAGATCAATCCTGGGTGGCCCAGAAGGCCAGAATGCTGATAGAAATGCAGCCAGCAAAGATAAGGCTCTGGAGATTTCAGTTGTTAACAAGGACTAGATTATTAGTTGAATTCCAGATTATGTATGATATGCTTTGGCAGAAAATTTGTCTACATTTGCTCATATCTAGAGACTTTGCCTGAGTCTGATATTAAGGGTGCTAAACTAATTAAACTGGCAGAAGAAATTTCAAGGCAGTCTAATGTTGATGTGGTGGCATGGCTATTGTGTGTTGGGGGCGAGGTTAGTCAATTATACATTGAGAATCAACAGCACACAGTCCAGCAAGATGATTGAAAAAATTTTGAATTTCGCCTACAAGAATGCTCCAGTAAAGTTATGACCTGCTAAGATAAAACAGAGGATAATTTGTTTGCTGAAAAGATTAGCAGTAAAAGGCCAAGAACTTTGGCACTGTACAGTAAAAAACTGGGACTATAACCAGTGGGACTAAACCCTTTGCTGCCTCAAAATTGCAAATGTTGAGGACGGCAATATAGCTCAGCACAACAAGCACCTGCCTGGCAAGTGCAAGGTCTTGAGTTCGATTCCCAGAACCAAAAAAAGAAAAAACTGCAAATGTGAATGTCTATTTTGAGAAGAAAGTCCTGGGCACCATGTTCCAGAATGGCCATGGCCTTGAATATTTGTTCCTCAGGATTGTGTTCATAGTACTCAGCCATCTAGTCACTAAACCCCTCTAGCAGAGAGCAAAGGAAGCCTGACTAGTGCTCTAGCTTGCAGTCAACTTGGGCATCATCTACATGGTGCTGGCTTCAGGCACATGCAGAATGCAAGAGTTATGGGATCAGCAAGGCTTCCAACAAGCGTTCACATGATGACCAGAGAGGTGAGACAATGTGTCCCTCAGAGGGCAGTGTATGAAGCTGTAAGTCATATTTCAGTGTGTGTGTGTGTGTCCTGACCTTTGTCCCACACTTACCTCTCCATAGAAAAGATAGGCCCCATGTTGAGTGCCAAAGATGCAACCAACTCTCTTCCCTTCTGGATTCTTATTCTGGGGCAGTGCAAAAGGATATAAAAGAACAGTAAATGGTGATAGGGAAACAGCTTGGTATGTAGTTTACTAGAAAGAACAGAGAAAAGCTGGCACTAGATGAGAGGGGCAAGAAGGTGCCAGGGAAGTGCCAGGAAATACAAGATAGTTATACTACTATTTTCTCTTCATTCTTTGAAAAGAAAGATTTGTGCTAATATTATTTGGAGAATTTTCTAAGCCCGTATTCTGTATCTGATTAACAACTTTAAAGATAACAATACTCAATGTATTAAGTATTGCTATTTTCCCATTTTGCTATGAAGTTTTTACTTTTTTCCCATAAAAATAAAAATAAATAAAAAGTAAAAGCTTACATATAGCTTTTTGAGCAGAAAACATGCAAAAACACAACTTTGCCTCTGGTTGCTGCAAATTTCTTGCTGCTTTGCCAGGCTTCCCATCAATAGTTGATTCCATCTGTTCTTTTTATTTTGGAGCCCTAGTTTTCCCGAGGCTTATCTCTACTTTACTTTCAGTTTACTTTGTTTATTCGGTTTGTTTAGGCCTTTGTTTTTTGTCTCTTTATTTTTGGTCTCAATGGAAATATTTGTTTGATTGGGGTGGTTATAAAGATTTGCATGTTTGTCAAAACTCAAAAAAAATGTTAAGATGTATGTTTTGTTATATACAAACTATATGCCAATAAAATATACAGAAATACTATAATCATCAGACTGTGAAAATTCATAGAAAGGAGTCCACTATATTTCAAGCCAAATATCCTGATTTTCAAATATTAGGGAAAAGGAGGATCTTAGAAATTCCACAAAGGTTATTTCAATATAGATCCATTGATAATTCTGAAATAAATTGTGGAACAGGTAGGACATAAGAAAGTAGTTATCTGCAAGCCAAGGAGATATGGTAAGACTCAGAACATACTAATACTGTTGACACCCTGATCTTGGATTTTTAACCTCCAGAGAAAATGAATTTCTGTTTAAAAGTCATCTAGTCTGTGGTCTTTTTTCACAGGAGCCCCAAAAGAATATATACCTTGTGTCTAGGTCCAAAAGTATCCAATGGACATTTATAGGTGGTACACAAATATAGTTAAATGGTTGTTACTGGCAGACATGGGATTCTAACCAAGTTCATATGCAATATGAATTTTTACCAGCCAGATTTCTTACCTGCAAATTAATGAAGATTACTGTGGTTGATTTAATTGAAATTCTCTATTGAAAAGAGCTTCAGGTAAGTCACAGAATCATCAGAAAATCTAGGTTTATAAAATAACCAGAAATAAAAGGGACTTTGCAGGAGCTATAGTCATAAGCAAAATCACTCCGCAACATTCCTTCATTGATAGGTACAATTTTTTTAAGTTTTTAATAAACAGCTAAAAATTAATTTACTTTTTAAAAACAGGGGAACCACACCCAAGACTGTATCTATATAACAGGGTCACTGCTGCTCTCACATGAATGTTGACCATCACACATCACAGCAACAGCATAGTCAGCCAGCTTATCTAGGACCCCACTGAAGGCCCCATTGCTCTTGCTAGGAATACTGCAGAAATCATGGCCAGTGTTTAAGTGTTCTTAGCTTATGTTATGAGAGGCAGGATCATAGAAAGGGAATATTCATGAAGGGCTCCTACAATATACAAAGTAATGCATTTAATTCCTAGGTTCAAATCATTAGAGAAAATAGTCTCATCTGTTTTTTCTTTTTTTTTCTTTTAAATAGAAAAAAGTAAAAATACCAATAAAACAGAGTTTCAAAATAGGCTAGTAGGAGTAAAAATAACTAATACATTGTGTATTGTCATATTTATAGTAGTCATTCCAGTACAAGATATAAGCACAAAATATTGGCCAAACAATATTAGCACAAAACTTTCTTTTCAATGAGCTAAGGTAAAGTAGCTGTGTAACTACTTTAACTATCTGGTGTATATATTTTTTTTTCCTTTTCCCTCTCTTCTTTTTCCCTTTCTCCCATCGCAGTTTTTCTCTTTTCTTCTGAATAGATTGAACTCTGAAGTTCATGCATGCTTGGCAAGTGTTCTAACATCAATGCTCAGATACATCACAAGCCCTTTTTTACTTTTTATTTTGAGACAGGGTCTCACTGAGTTGCCAAGGCTGGCCTCAATTTTCCCTCATCCCCTGGAGTAACTGAGATTATAAATCTAGTCCTAGATTTATTTCTCACATTTACTATATAAAATGGCAGTAGACACTCTGGGAGTGTGTCCTAACTAGCTGCACAGAAAATCCGAGTTCTGACCACCACAGCATCCCAGTGCAGTCCATTGGGGAAACGCCAGGCCAGCCTCACAGGTCACAGAGGGACTGAGCCCAGCCCAGCAGAGAGTCCCAGAGCTGCTCATCAGGGAATGACCTGCACAGCCGAAGTGACTTGGAGAATTTGAGCTCTGCCTGTCAGAGCACAAGGCCCCAGGTCCATAGTTCAGGGGTATGGCCCAGCTGGCCACACAGCAGGTTCTGGGGGTTCTGAACTCCACGTAGCCAGGACCAAGGTCCAAGCACCATACACTGGGGTCATACTCTGGCTACTCCTGTGCTCCAGAGGCTCTGAACTCCTTGCAGCCAGACACAAGTGCCTGGTGGTGTCACACTCTGGGGTGCCTACTGCTTAGCTACCTGGGGCCTAGAGGCTCTGAACTCCACCCAGACAGGTGTCAAGGCCCCAGGGATACACACTTGGGATGTGTCTCTGCTAGCCACCTCAGTTGCAGAGGTTCTGAACTCCACTCAGTCAGGTTCTATGCCCTGGTGACATGTTGTGAGGGTGTGTCACTACTAGCTGCAGGGAGAATGCAAGCTCTGCCTGCCCAGCATCCCAGAACAACCCAACAAAGTACATGAGGGGAACACACAGCCAGGCACACAGGCCACAAAGCACAAGGCTCTGGCAAAATAGATTGGGGGTACAACCCAGCTAGCCACGGGGACACTGGAGGATTGAAGCTCTACCCAGCACAGTGTTCCAGAGCAATCCATCAGGAGGCTACCTGGTCAGCCACACAGGTCCCAGAGGAAAATGACAAAACAAAAGAGCAAGATGCACTCTCGGTCCTCCAACCCACCAAGAACAAACCCAAGAAACACTGAAATAGAAGACACTGGGAGTCACACAACTGAACATTCTGAAATGACAGCAACTGAAGTAAAGAAACAACTCCATGAAGCTATAGAGAAAATCAGATCAGAAATATTCTCTCAGGTAAAAAATGAAATGACAAACATTATGAAACAAATGCTGTGCGTATCTAAAGAAGATCATGAGAAAAAATAGAAGAACATAAGAAAATGATGGAAACTTTAAATGAACAATATAGGAGAGAATTAGAATGCGTGAAATAGATTCAAAGGGACATTCTGGAAATTTAAAATTGCACTTTAGAAAAACTGCTTGAATGAAGTTGAAGATAGACTCTCAGGTCTTGGAGACAGCATGGAAGCTCATGATGACAAAAAAAATTTTTAAAATGACAAGGAACCAGGAAACAACAATTCAACAGCTGTAAGATGATGACAAGAGAAACAATATAATATTAATAGGTGTCAACAAAAAAGCAGGGGTCAATATGAATGACCTGCAAAGACTATCTGCAGAAATAATAGAAGAAAATTTTCCAAACATGGGAAGAGAATCTGATATACAGTTAAGTGAGGCCCACAGAAACCCAATTAACTTATAAACAAAATAAATCTTCACCCAGACATATAATAAATAGGATATCAGAAATTCAGTGCAATTATAAAATGCTAAAAGTTGTCAGAGAAAACAAAAAAATCACCTATGAAGGAAAGTCTATCAGAACCACAGCAGATGTCTCATCAAGAACCTGCAACTCAAGAAGAGCTTGGAATGAAGTATTTCAAATCCTGAAAGAAAACAGCTTTCAACCCAGATTGATGTATCCTGCAAAACTATCTTTAAAAATTGATGGAGAAATAAGACACTTCCACAACAAAGAACAACTAAAGAAACTCATGGCCACCAAACCAACACTACGAAGAGTACAGGAAGATACTCTAGAAAGATACAAAGATAACTACAAGCCCAAGAACAACAGCAAATGGAAACCACTCAGCAAGGTAAACAATTAAACAGAAAAATTAGAAAATCAACAACAGAAAGATACTAGCACAGTGATAAGTCAGTACATATCAGTTAAATTAAACAATGTAAATGGTCTCAACTCACTAATAAAAAGAAACAGACCGGCAGAGTGGGTTAAGAAACAAAATCCAACAATATGCTGCATACAACAAACACATTTAACTCAAAAGGAAATTCACAGACTAAAAAATCAAACGATAGGGGTCGGGAGTTTGGCTCAGTGGCTTACACACCTGCCTGACAGGTGTGAGGTTGGGCATTCAATCCCGTGCCACAAAAAATAAAAATAAAAAAATAAAATAAAAAAATAAAATCAAAGAATAAAAAACAATACTCCATGCAATGGGAACCTAGAAAAAAGCAGAGGTAGCCCTTTTGTTTGCAGACAATGTGAACTTCAAACCAAGAATGTTCAAAAGAGATAAAGAAGGTCACCACATACTTGTTAGGGGAAAACTTCAAGAGGACAAGATATGATCATAAATATATATGCACCAAATATGGAAGCACTCAACTATGCAAGACAAATCTTAATAGACATGAAAAACCAAATAAACAATAATACAGTTATGATGGGGAACCTTAACACCCCATTGTCACAAAGAGAAAGATTAACCAAACAAAAAAATCAGCAAAGAAATAACAGAGCTGAATCAAACTTTTGAACAAACGAACCTAGTAAATGTGTACCAAGTATTTCACCCAACGACATCAGAATACTCATACTCCTCAGCTGCACATGGGTCATTCTCTAAAATAGATCATATACTAGTCCACAGAACATGCTTATTAAGTAAATGCAAAGGAATTGAAGTATTTCCATGCATAATATCTAACCATAGTGCAATATAATTGGAAATTAATGAAAAAAATCCACAAGAATCCCATAAACACATGGAAATTAAATAACACTCTCCTAAACAATCAATGGGTCACAGAAGAAATTAAACAAGAAATTAAACAATATCTACAATGGAGCAAAAATGCAAATACAAATTACTGGAGCCAAGCAGGGTGTGGTGGCGCACACCTTTAATCCCAGCACTTAGGAGGCTGAAGCAGGAGGATTCTTGTGAGTTCGAGACTACCCTGGGCTACAAAGTGAGTTCAAGGCCAGTCTGAAATGCATAGTGAGACCCTGTCTCAAAAAATAGGGCCGGGGATTTACCTCAGTGGCCTAAGCGCCTGCCTGGCAGATGCGAGGTTGTGAGTTCAATTCCCGGTACCCATACACACACACACACACACACAAAAAAAAACAAATTTCAAGTGCCTGTGGGATACAATGAAATCCATTCTCAGACAGAAATTTATAGCACTAAACTCCCAAATCAGAAAAATGGAAAGAACATACATAAACAACCTAATGCTGCACCTCAAACTTCTAGAAAAAGAAGAGTAAGTCCAGCCCACAGCCCAAAGAAGGGAGGAAATTATAAAGATCAGAGCAGAAATTAATGAAATCGAAACTCAGAAAACAATACAAAGAACTAACGAATCCCAGAGTTGGTTCACTGAAAGAATAAATAAAGCTGATAAATTCCTAGCCAACCTTATCAAAAAGAGGAAAGAAAAAACTCAGATCCATGCAATAAGAAATGAAAAGCATGAAACCACTACAGACCCTGCTGAAATACAGAAGATCATCAATACCTACTTCAAAAACATTTACTCCCATAGTTTCGATAACATAGAAGAAATGGACAGATTCCTAGAAACCTATGAATTACCAAAGCTGAATCAAGAAGATGTAAAACTGCTGAATAACCCAATTTCATCTAATGAAACTGAAAATGTAATTAGAACCTTACCGACAATGAAAAGCCCAGGTCCCGATGGATTTGCTGCTGAATTCTACAAGAAATTTAGGGAAGACTTAATGCCAACACTCTTCAAACTCTTCAAGGAAATTGAAAGGGAAGCAAGTCTCCCTAAATCATTCCGGGAAGCAAGTATTACCGTATTACCAAACCCAGAGAAAGACCCAACCAAAACAGAAACTTACAGGCCAATCTCCCTAATGAGCATAGATGCAAAAATCTTCAATAAAATACTGGCAAATAGAATACAGCAAGTCATCAGGAAGATTATACACCATGACCAAGTGGAATTCTTCCTAGGAATGCAGGGATGGTCCAAGATACACAAATCAATAAGTGTAATACACCATACCAACAGAGCCAAGAACATGAATCACATGATCATCTCAATAGATGCAGAAAAAACTTTCGCCAAAATCCAACACTCGCTCATAATGAAAATCTTACAGAAAATCAGAATAGATGGTCTCTACCTCAACCTGATAAAAGCCATATATCACAAACCAACAGCCAACATTTTACTAATTGGACAAAAACTGAAAACTTTCAACCTAAAATCAGGAACAAGACAAGGATGTTCATTATCACCACTCCTATTCAATATAGTTCTGGAAATATTAGCCAGAGCAATTAGATAAGAAAAAGAAATAAAGGGAATAAGGATAGGAAAAAAAGAAGTGAAATTATCATTATTTGCAGATGATATGATACTCTACATAGAAGACCCCCAAAAATCCATTGAAAGACTGTAAGAAACAAATTCAGTAATGTTCCCGGATACAAGTTCAACACTCAAAAATCAATAGCATTCTTGTACACAAACAACAAACTCACTGAGAGAGAAATAAGGGAAACCACACTGTTCACTATAGCATACAAAAAAATGAAATACTTAGGAATCAACCTAACAAAGTAAAAGATCTATACAGTGAAAATTACATTACTCTGAAAAAGGAATTCAAAGAGGATTTCAGAAAATGAAAAGATATTCCTTGTTCATGGATAGGAAGAACACACATTGTGAAAATGGCCATTCTCCCAAAATTGTTATACAGATCTAATACAATTCCAATCAAAATGCCACTTGTGTATCTCACAGAGCTAGAGAAATAATCCCTAAAATTCATCTGGAACCAGAAGAGACCTAAAATAGCAAAGGCAGTTTGGGCAACAAAGGTAAGGCAGGTGGCATCACAATCCCTGACTTGAAACCATATTACAAAGCTACTGTGATAAAATCAGCATGGTACTGGAATCAAAACAGACCTGCAGATCAATGGAATAGATTAGAAGATACGGCCACAACTACACACATTTAGCCACTTCATCTTTCACAAAGGAGCCAAACATGTTCACTAGAAGAAAGATAGCCTCTTTAATAAAGTGGTACTGGAAAAACTGGCTTTCTATATGCCAAAAACTGAAACTAGATCCATGTCTATCACCATGCACTAAACTAAAGTCAAAATGGATCAAAGATCTGAATATCAAAACAGAGACACTAAATCTGCTGGAAGACAAAGTAGGTAAAAATCTTGATGACATAGGAGCAGGCAGAGAGTTCATGAAGAAAAATCAAACTATACCAGAAATACGTGTCAAAATCAACAACTGGGATCTCACCTTATTAAAAATTTTTGCATGTCAAAGGAAATCTCCAACAGAGTGAAAAGAAAACCCATGAATTGGGAAAATATCTTAGCCAACTGTCCCTCAGACAAAGCACTTCTACTTAAAACATATAAAAACTTTAAAAAATCAGGCCCCTTAAATTCAAGGACCCAGTCCAAAAATGGGCATCTGAGATGGCTACACACTTCTCAGAGGAAGAAATACAAATGGCAAATAAATATATGAAAAAATGTTCAACATCAGTGGTCATTTGGCAAATGTAAAGTAAAACACTGAGATTCCATCTCACCCCAGAAAGAATTGCTGAGACCAAGAAATCAACCAATAACAAATGCTGGGGGGGCTGTGTGGAAAAAAGCAAGTCTTTTCCACTGTAGGTGGGAGTGTAGGCTGGTGCAACCACTATGGAAATCAGTGTGGAGATTCCTCAAGAAGCTAGGAGTACAGATTCCATTTGACCCAGCTATCCCGCTTCTGGGCATTTTCCCAGAAGAAATGAAAACGTCATACCACAGTGATATATGTGCACCCATGTTTACAGCAACACAATTTGTAATAGCCAAATACTGGAGACCACTCAAGTGCCCATCAATCAAGGAAGGGATTAAAAAAAAGATGTGGCATTTTTCTACAATGGAGTACTACTCAGCTATCAAGAAAGATTGCATCAAGACTTTTATAAGTAAATGGACACGACTTGAGACCATACTTATAAGTGAAATAAATGGAACTCACATGTGTAAATACCATATTGTTTCCCTAGTATAAGAAACTGAAAAAAGTATCCAAAATCTACAATAAATACTATGTAAGGGTAAGAAACTGCTGAAAGAAGAAAAGTAATTGGGATGGGGAAAGGAGGAAAGAAGGAAGAAAAAAGGAAAATGACATAAATTTGTAAAAAGATATATATAGATACATAGATATATAGATATATATACACATAAAATAGCTAATATGATTATATTACTAAATATATTAGTTGTTGAAAAAGAAGAGTTAATACTCATGATTATATCAATTTTACATGTTCATATCTGTTAATCTAATCAACCGTTTTGAATGTAACGATATGCAATATTGCAACCATTGTCAAATTCCTATCATCTTGCTTTGTAAACCTAAACTTTCATTGTATTGGATTTGTTGTTGTTTGTTTGTCTCTTTTTCTTTTTTTTTTCTTTTTGCTCTTAAATAAAAAAATATTCAATAAAAATAAAAGGGCAATATAAAACAAAAGAATATATAGAGGAGATTGGCAGTGACTTGTAAATTGCTTAGACAAGTGGGAAAAGAAAATATATAGAGAGGCTACTAGAGCTGTTTTCAAATACCCTAAGGGCTACCACAAACAGGAAATACTCTATTTAGTTTGTTTAGCTACAGAGGACTCAAGCTAGGACCAAGACTTAGGGAAATGGATTTGGGGTTTAAAGAGAGGAAAGCCTCTAAAGATATAAATAGTTCAGCAGAAAGCTCTGCTTTGGAAAACTGATAAGGAGCTAGGCAGCAAACTTTTGTTACAGAGGATCCTACTTTGGATTGATGAGTCTCATCATCTCAAAGCCTTTCCAAACAGAATTTACTTCTTATTTTTCATAGAGCCCTCCTAGTGCCTACCATTTAGTCTCTGCTCCAGAAATACAGAGAAAAGTGTATACTCTAGAAATGAGGCATCTTTGAGACAGTAAGACATGGCCCAAGGATTCCACCTTTGGAAACCAGGCAGAGTTCCTGCAATGGTCCCAGTCAGAGGAATGAATTCTTTCGTGCCCATGTTAATGACACTTTAAGGCAGGCCCTAGCACACACAGAAGTTGATTGGCCTTCCTCCAAAACAGTGGCACAGGGTCTGAGCATGGTAGCTTTAGCCAGTTAGGAGACCAGTAGGGCCAGTTTCCTTTTACTTGAGGCACTGAATAGCTTCTTTCAAAAGAATCTTTCCATTAATAGGGGAATTTGGGTGCTTCAATTTGTTCCAAATTTAGTAGGTTGGTTTGGTAGAGGAGAGAACATTACTCTAAGAATATCATTGTCTATCATTAAGATTGCCTTCAGGCCCAGCCCCACAATCCTGGAGCAATGGGACCATCATAATAGAAGAAGGAAGGGAAGCAAGGGCTGAAGCCAAAGAATAAGAAAAACGGAAGATGGAAGAAATGGAAGGAAGGAGGAATAAGAGGAGAGGAGGAGAGTGAAAGGGGAATATGGAAAGAGGGATACTTTCTGAAACACAGGACAAAGGCAGTCGTATAACAGAACCAGGCCAGTCTCCATCTGCAGTGGAGAAGTAATGAAACAGTTACAGCTTCAGTGGCTCAGTGAGAGTTTTGCTGTGGTGGTCTTCTGGGACACTAAGAGCGTTTAAACAATAGGAATCATGGAAGTAGCTGGACTAGGTCAGAAGAAAATGGCAGACACACAAGACATGTAGGAGTCATTCTCAAGCACACAACAAATATCCCTTGATAATTTCCTGGTGCACTGTAGAAAAAATTTAATGAGGACTGGGGTCCCTCACTAAATGGATGGTACCTAAGCCAAACAAATAACTATAATATTTTCATCATTTAACACATTTTTATTCTCAGGCATCATGGTGAGAAAGACAAGAGATGCTTCAGCAAAGATTCTATACTTACAAGACAAAAAGCTTACAAGGCTGTCCATTCCCAGGAAATAAATCATACAAAGTACACAGTCAAAGGCCCTCAGGGGAAAGCAGAAAGTTGCTGTCTATTTTAGCATCTTAGTAGCACACTGTTAAGTGATCTTTCTCCCCAGCCCGTCTAAAGACAGAGAACCGTAAGTGCAAGGTTTATGGAGTGGCCGGAGAGAGTGTGGTGTCACCATGGTATCAGGCCACAGGAGGCAAAGCTGACTGAATGGTGGTCCAGCGTAGCTAATGATGTTGCTAGGAAACTCACATCTGCCACAATCTAACCACTCTGCTTTTTGTGCATCATTTACTCACCACAAATGACATGGCAGCATCACCCATAAGGTTGGCAGGAAGCCCATCATAAGGCAGATCAGAAAAATCCCTGCAACTAAAGCAGGAGGCAGACTGCTGCTGCTTTCCACACACTGGTCATACAACCAGCTGACTCTCAAGGGAACTTACACATCCCGCTGTGACACCCACCACCCAAGCTGCATGCCAGAATTCTATTGGGTCTGATGCACTCTGCTTGAGGCAGACTGCTCCCTCGACAAAACAGGAGTCATGGTTGCAATGAGAGCCTGGTTGAAAGCAAAGGAAGAGACAGCCATGAGTAAAATCTCACCAGGAATCTGAAAACCGTGGGGTGAGACTGCTAGAGGCTGATGGCAGTAGAAAACGTAGCCTGAGAGTGGTTTATGTGTACCAGCAGCACTTACTGAGCATACAATTTCTGCAAGATGTAAGCTTGGTCACTGGGGATTAGAGATAAATCAGAAATAGTGTGGGCCATCGGCAAGTTCACAATAGGTAAGTGGAGGGAGATCTATAAATACCTAGCTAGAAAAAACATTTGCAGTGCTGAAGCAGAGAGGTCAACCAAAAGCTGTGTGGAGACCAAGGAGGAAAACTCATTCATAGTCCAGGAGTGGTCCTGGGCCGCTTTCATTGCCCATTACCTGCAGAGGGCTATGGAAGTCAGCACAGTTTATAGGTCCACAGTCAGGGCAGACTAGGAGAAATGGGTCCTTGTTTGGAAAGGAGACAGTGACATCAGCAGTAGATCTTGAGAGACAAGGAGACCAAAGTGAGAAGACCCAAGAATGTGGACTGGCTCTATCTAAACCAGTGCTGTCAACCAGATGTAACATGAACTACAAATGCCAACCACATACATACATGAGAATTTTCTAGTTGTCACACTGGTGGAAAGAGTAAAAATAATGAAATTAATAGCATATTTAATCTAATATATCAAAATATCATTTCAACATGTAATCAACATAGAATATTAATATTTTTACTTGAGATATTTTACATCATTTCCTTTAGCACATGTAGTCTTTTAAGGAGGAGCAGCCATACTTCAAGTAGCTAGCAACCACTGTATTACAGAGCACAGATCTAAACAATGGTGTTGGGACCAAAAAGGAGATGGAAAAGATCAAACTCTAAGAGCACCTATCAGTGTCTAGACATTAACTCTATGATACTTGTTCCAGTACAGAAAACAATCAGGTAATGGTAATATGTCTCATAATCCAGGCATGGTGGCAAATGCCTGTAATCCCAGTACTCAGGAGGCTGAGGCAGGAGGATTGCTGTGAGTCTGAGGCCAACTTAAACTACATAGTGAGTTCAAGGCCAGTCTGAATTACATGGCAAGACTCTGTCTCAAAAAAATGATGATACATCTCATAAAGGTAATAACAATTGCCAATGGTCAAGTCCTTACTTTGCACTATCATTTCACATGCATTGTTATGACATTTCCTACAGAGACATCACAAAGTGGATATTGGTATCATCTCTGTTTTATAGATGGAAAACCGAGACTGAGGTATGAAATAGCCTGTCCAAGATTATATATAGGAGTAAGTTGAATTCATGCTTGTCTGAGTCCTATGGCAGCACTCTCAATCACCCATTACATTGCTCCTGCACAAGGTGTTGCCTACTAGTGTGCATCTGCCTCATTAGCCCAGGACAGGACCGTGTCTTAGTCACCTCTGAATCTCCTCCAGCAGATACAGTGACCAGTGCTTACATGTGAGTGAATGAGTGCTCACTCTTAGTTTCATTTGTTTATTCACCTAACTGCATATTGACCTAGTTTGACCCTTAAACTTACCCACAGGGCTGGATGCTGAATGATTTTAAATATATTTTACCAAATACTGGTGCCACTACCAAAATCTGATCCATCCTGAAAAGAAAATAATAAATGCCACCATAGAAGGAATACAAAAAAAAATGAGGTTATTGTTATAATCATGGAAGAAGCAATCGGTGAGCTTTAAGCACACAAATTCATTTGGGAAGTGTGGAAGAGATACGGTGAGAGATTGAATCCTCTGATAAAGTAGAAAGAGAAGGTCTTTGA
Organism: Dasyprocta punctata; assembly: GCA_004363535.1. Classification (NCBI taxonomy): domain Eukaryota; kingdom Metazoa; phylum Chordata; class Mammalia; order Rodentia; family Dasyproctidae; genus Dasyprocta; species Dasyprocta punctata. The sequence goes on from RJWM01013474.1 coordinate 26,028, forward strand.
TGGAAGTAAGGGCAGAGGTATGGCCAGAAACAACCAGTGTTGAGTGATTCCTGCAACATTTCAGGACTTTTAATGGCAGCAGCTTTACCTTGTGTATATCAAAGACAGTGGAGGTTGGACGATCATTAAAATCAAAGACAGGATGAAATCACTTAAACAGACTATATGGCTAAGAAAAGAAACAGGTAGGTGTAGGACACCCAACATTATTTACCAGTAGCAATAAGAAGGTGAAGCCAGAACAGATTAAGGAGGACTGGTGTATGATGTAGGAAGAAAATCTGGGAGAGGATCAGATGTTATTAGGCATCGTATAAAGGAAAAACAAAACATAAAAGGAATCATTAGACTTAGCAATATAGAAATTATTGTTGACCTTGATCACAACACTTACAGTATAGTGGTAGGGGAGAAAGTCTTTTGGGGGCAAGTTCAAAGTGGGAGGGGAAAAGAGTAATTAGAAATTATTTTACTGTAGGCCAAAGAAGAATATGATATGCATGTCCTCCCATTGCTAGGACAAAATATTTGACATATACAATTTAAAGGAGAAGTTTCTTTTAGCTCATGGTTTCAGAGGATTCAGTTCATAGTCAGCTGTCTCCAGTGTAGAAACATCATGACAGAAGGGGATGGCAGAAGAAAGCTGCTCACTTCATGGTGGCTGGGAGAGGAGTGTATGGGAAGAGTGCAAGAGACAAAGGGTTTAGGGATCAGATGCAATCCCCAAGATCACACCTCCGGGACTCACTTCTTCCAACTAGGGCCCACCTCCACCACTCAACTGTGAACTCCCTAACCCATGATGAGTTTAGTACTCTCACACTCTGTCACCTCTCCAGAAGTCATTTAATCCAGTTGACAACCAAGTTTAACCCAGACACCACTCCAGTGAAGATTCTTCCAGCACTCCAGTGAAGAGCTGACAATCAAGATGAATTGGCATTGCTAAGTGTGGTGGCACAAACATGCAATCCTAGCACTTGGAAGATTGAGGCAAAAGAATCACATGAGTCTGAGGCCAGCCTGGGCTACACAGTGAGTCCAGGCCAGCCTGAACTACCTAGCAAGACTCTGTCTCCAAAAAACTCAAACAAAAAAAATGTTTAACTGGCACAAATTATAAACATGATATACGGTAGCAGGAGAAGAAATAATCTTAAAGCTGTTTTAAGATTGGAGATGGAAGCATTTTTAGCTACTCTTTGTCATTATAAAAGCACTCATCCTTTTTAATAAAAATGACCAAGATAGAGGAGTAAAAGCACAATTGGTACTTGTGATTTATATCATATGTTTGAGGCCTAGATAATAATATATATTATACTATTTTGATGATGATGATGATGATAGTGATAATAATCAGTAACAAGGACATCCAGCATTAAAGTGATTGCTATGTTATATGCAAGCTCTGTGCTAAGCATTGTATAGCATTCTGCCTTTGATACTCACAACCACATGAGCCAGGTGCTACTTTGTCTCCATTTAGCAGTTAAGAAATCAGCAACAGAAGAAAGATTGACTTTTCCAAGGGTATACATTGATGAAGTTAGGATTTGAGTCAACTGATTTCCAGATACTTTTTGAGACTTGGGGTTGAAAGGTGCTGGCACCAGTGAATGAAATAGTCTCTATAGTGAGTTCCTTACCTAGGTGGGCAGATACACAGAGTAGTGGCATTTTTGTTTTGCTTTTTCATCATTGGTGTGATAGAATCTATGGCCTTTACACTGAGCTACATACCCAATTCTTTTTTTATTTTTTATTTTGAGACAGGGTCTAAGGTTACTAAATTACCCAGGCTGGGTTCGAACTTGGCCTCCTCCTGCCTCTGCCTACCAGAGTCCTGGGATTATAGGCATACTTCTATTTCTCTTAGCTTGCTTGAATAGCAAGCACAAAATGGATAGGGCAGACTCTCAGCTATTCCGGAAGGATTTCTCCTTCCGGTCCAATTTAGATATTCTGACGTTAGAAGAATATGGACTCCTACTTCATACACGTAGTTACATTTTGTGGCTAGTCCCTATATCTCCCTGGGACTTAAAAATGTTCACCAAAGCTACAGCTTTCATCAATTCACTAGAATACATTTTGAGAGGAAAACCTTACTGTTTTAGTAGAACTAGGTCACAGAGAAAAACTTCTAATTTCCTGGCTAAGTCATTGCCAATATAAATGATTGAAGTCTCCATCTCATATGGCAGAGGAAAAGAACAGGATGTTCTCTCCTGACTATCACTGGTATCCACACATGGAGAAACATGGCGCAGCTCATGTAGTGGCTGGCTCAACAGAGACCAGGTCAGGCATGATTATTGCAGACTTATGTTCTGAGTTGAAGGAGTGACTTTCACCAGAACAACAACAATAACATCTCTTCCTCTTCCTCTTCGTCCTCCTCCTCTTCCTCCTCCTCCTCCTTCCCCTCCTCCTCCAAACAACTCAAACAGCCAGGTTAGATTTGGAAAGGAAGAGAAATAGACATGATAAGATCTCAAGTTCCAGATCTGATCGCCCAACAACTACCAAAGGAAATGACCATTAGCTCTTCTCAGGAGACTTTTTCAAAATCTCCCTCCTCCCTCAGAGAAGTTAAAGGGATCACTGCTACTGGGCTGCAGACAGCAACATCCTAGCATATGCTGACTATCTTGGTGTGCTGGAAAGAATGCTACGTTATGCAGTGAAGAGTGGAGTTTGGATCCTTCCTCTGCTGCTTACTAGCTGTACGCTTTGGGCTAAGTACATAACCTCTCTGATGCTCATTAGCAAAGTGGAGATGATAATAGTACTTACCACCTCAGCAATATAAGGATCAAACAAGATGACATATAAGATGTCTTCTATACCAGAAAGCTATACAGAATGTAAACTATTCTACAGGAGTCTTAAAGTTAGCTTGCTGTATAATGCTTGTCTGCTATATAGAATCTACAGGGAAATACATTCCTATACCAAAAGATGATCATAACTTCTGCAGTCAAAATCTTGTGAAGACCTTAAAACTGGACCCTTTTAGCTCAAAGGCAAGCACTCAAGCCATCTCACACATTTTAGAAAATGTCTAGAGAAATACTTATTTGTAAGACATCTCATTGATGGATTTCAACAGACCATCTGCTCCCACACAGAAGCTTCAGACAGATTCAGGATTATAATTCCCATTCTACCAAGAGGCCATTCAGCAAAGAGCTTAAGCGGGTAGAAAAGGTAAACTGTCTTATTGTTAACAGTAATACTGGAATTGTTATTTTTAAATTACCGAATGTAAAGGGTAGAGTAAAGCAGGTAAATACACTACTATCACCAGGAACTAAGATTCTTATTATAAGAGAGAGAGACAGAGAGAGAACTATAAACTAAAGAAGTAAAAATCCTGAAATTTTACAGTTAAATTGGGAATATAAAAATGAACCCATGATTTCTTTTTCTCTTTCAAGTCTGTACGCATTTTGTAGTTCTCTCTACTGAAAAGCCTAGAAACAGTGACTACTTGGTAGCAAACGGCAGCCAAAACACCTAGATTAGATTTCTAAAAAACATATCCCAGTAGCAGGAAGCAACCTTTCCTGGAAAAATGGCAGATTCTCCACTTGAGACATGAAATGTACAAGATAGCCAGAGGATATCTTGCTCATGCCACAAATCAAATTCACCTTTGAAGACTACCAAGGTCAATGTCATGTCAAAAAGACGCCAGAGCCAATATGCAGCTCCCACCAGCCAAAAATGGTGCAACTGGAGCACCATAAACATTTACTAGGACTTACTGAAGAAAAATGTATTTTAAAATCTGCAATTTTTATTGTGCATTCATTATACTACTATGATTGATCATTACTGAAATCTGCTAAGACATTACAATGAATATTCACAAAAAAGGGTAAGAACTCACAAGAAGGGTAAGCATTTCTTTTGCTTCTTCTGAACAAACTACGCATCAGGGTAAGCACACAGCTGATGAGGGCTAGTTCTTGAAGGGATATTGCAACTAATATAGATAGAAACAATTTTTTCAGTCACTATTCAGTAACTCACATAATGGACCTAGGGAATAATTACTAATTAATGATAAAATCATTAGAAGAAAAGTTAGTGGGATAACTTCATAATGACAGGTTCAGACAGACATCACCAGAATCAGCTGAGGAAAGTATGCATCCCTTCTTCGTGATGACAACCAGGCACTGTGTGCCTCTTGACATGATACAACAGGAAGGACACAACCATTTACAAAGGAGTCCGTAAGAATACCAATGTGCACAGGTTGTACACAGGTAATGCACATGAATACACAAGCACACATACACATAGACCCCTTAATTTCACCAATGAACTAAACCTAAGAATGAGTATAAAAGAAATACTGGGGAAAGAATAACAAGTTTAACTGCACTAAAAAAAAAGCAGTTAGCTAAATCTAGAATGCTGGACATTCCATAGTTCAAATGAACCAATTTATCTAATAATAAATGGCAGAGGTAAGGGAAGTAAGAGGTAGTGAACACTGTATAGTAAGAAGAGTATAATGACATAATTTCTAAATGCAATAAGTGAATTTTGCTTGGATTCAGATTTAAGCAAACCAGTGGTCAAAAGCAAAATTTAAGATGATCAAAAACTTGTAATGTAGATGAGTATAAGATAATATTATGGAATTACTATAAATTTTGTTAGATACCATAAGAATATTTTGGTTATATTTTTAAAGTCATTATCTGTTGGAGATACATATTAGAATACTTGCAGGTACAGTAACACGATGCCGGAGATTTGTTCTACGTACATAGAAAAAAAAAATGGAAGCTTGGTGAGAGGGAGAGCAGAAAAAACAAAACTGGCATTGCCCTAGTAATTACTAAACCTGAGTGACACAAACTGAATGATTCATTTTACTCTTCTGTGTCTACATAAAAATACAAGCTTGAAATTTTTCATAACAAAAAGTTTAAAAAGCATAAATTCTTGAACCAGACTTCCTGACTCTGCCACTCGCTTGGCAAATGCGAGCTGGCCTGTCACTTATCCTCTCAGGCCTTTTTCTTCCTCATATACAAAATGAGGAGAAAATGCTACAACATAGATTTGTGAGGGTTAAACGATCATACAAATGCGAAGTGCTCCCAACAGTTGAGTGCTCTGTACATGTTAACTACCCTCAGCATCAGCAGCACCACCACCACTATCATCACAAATGGTAACTGGGAAGTAACTTGCCCAAGGCAACTTTTTAAATCAGAGGCTTGCAAACTTTTCTTAGAAAGGACCAGAAGCAAATATTTGAGATTTTTTTAGGCTTTAGCTCTTCAACTCTGCCCTGGGAGCACAAAGGTAGCCACAGACAAACCATAACTGAATGACTATAGCTGTGTTCTAATAAAGATTTATTTACAAAAAAAACAGCCAGAAGCCTGGATCTGGCCAACAGGCTGCAGTTTGATAACTCTTGTGCTCTATGAGGCAGAGAAACTAAAGGCTAGGTCTTCTGTCTCTGAACCAAAACCCTTAGAAGTAAACCAAGGCATGTCATGACTTTGACAAGTATTGTTATCTCTGGCAAATTACCGAGCTAACTTTTGATTGAGTACACATTTGCTTAAAGGCTAATAACGTCCAGGTCATTTAAAAAATAAGAATATGGAAAATAACATGTCTTAAACCAACTTTCTCTATCACAGAAGAAAAAGCCCTTTTCTGTTCTGATACCCTCAATCATTGCCACGTTACGGGAACACTTGCTAATTTTTAAAATTATACTACTTTATTCAATGGTCGCTCTCCAACTCAACTATCATAAAGGAAAGAAATTAACCACTCCCCGGAGGTGCCGTCTTCGCTGTTGATCGAGGGCTCTCAGGTCTGAAACTGCCTTAGAGAGCTCGATGTGATGGGGGAGGGCACACCTAAGACATGACATTTCTCCTACTTCATTATCAGGGCTCCCAGCTCCCCAAACATACCATCACCAACTTTCCAGGCACCTCTTACTTTATAAACTCGCTGCGTGAGGGTGCTCCCATTTTTCAGAATGTTATGAAAGCAAGACAATCTGATGGACTAGTCCTCAAATTTGACTTCTGAAATGCTAAAAGTTAAGACACATAATTAAACTGCAAGTGCATTAACATTTATATAAAATATAAACCAAATGCTTATCCTGATTCACCAAACAAATTACACTTTGAACATTATAAAAAACCAGCTACTTATCACCGGCACCATTTGAAATTATTGCTAGTACTACAACTCCAAATGCCTAAGATGCCTTAAATACAAACCCTGAACATTTACATACTGATTTCATGAGCAAAGCAAAAGGTATTTGCCGGTAACAGTACAGGACTCAGCAATTTTATTGTCTGAGTAATCCTGGCTCGTTCTGATATGAAAATTCAATTATTTTAGAACGGGCCCTCTCATTAAATTTTGACAAGCAGCACGAGCTCGGTACCAGTTATAGCTCGAAGAGACCGGGGGTGCCTGATAGCACCACACTGAATTTTAAAATGTAGTATTTTTGCAGGACAAGATTATCTGACAATTTTGTATTAAAAGAAGAAAAAATTAATCAAATACATTGTAATATTCAACATTGGTATATTTGGTCTTCTTTTTACAGATATTTTACTAAAATTTGCTGCAAAAAAATGTTTATTGCATGCTTTCCTCCAGATTTCACAATTGAGCAATGTACTAGAAAAATATGTATATGTCGGTAGTTAACAGGAAGTATTTGACTACACATTTTTACCTACTGCTCCCTTTATCAATTGAAATGTATTTGTGGCGCTTATAAATGTAATTTCCAGAAACAGAAATGGCTTTATTTGCATATAGCCTGCTTTTTATTAGGATACATATTTTCCAAGGGAAAAAAAAATCTTGCAAAGCAACTTTTCAGCAAATCTATTGTCTTTTAAGCAGAGCTTACTGCTAATCACAACACTAAGAAAAACAAACAATTTCATTTTTTTCTCTTGGGATTGAAAGAACAATAACAAAGTCGCCAGCTCTAGGTCGGTTGGGTTTATTTTTGTTCTCTCTTCTTTTTCTCCCTGTAAGAGAGGGTTTGCAGGAGTTCTGAGTTCTCAGCCAAGAAAAGATGCTCTTGCGTGCTCCTATCTGTCTGTCCACACACGGCCCATCATGAAGAGGCTCACGAATAGTCCCTTTGATGTGGTGTTTGGTGACCAAAACATTTACCCCTACGTGAAGCAACCACCAGGTCAACAGCTCAAAAATCTGAATAAGGAAGAATAGCAATAAATAATACGGTGAAGTGCAGAGCAAGAGTACAGAAAGGACATTTGGCTCCATACAGGGCTGACTCTGAAACTGAGCAAGGGGACCCAAGAACAGGTCTGACTGACATTGCTGATGCTCTGGGCAGGCCCCGCCTCCCTCCAGCCCTGCTTTTAACTCTCCTCTTCCCTTGTCCTTCTCACAGAACTTTAGTCTCTCTGAGATCCAAAGCTCCATCTTGGTGTTGTCACTTTCCTGTTAACTCCTCTTTACTCCTCCTCCTCCTCCCACACACAGGCGCACACACACACACACACTCTTCAATACATTTTACTGGATTAATTTTGATTTTGAGACATTTTTGAGAATATTGGATTATATCACAGATTTCCAATATGCTTGCCTGGTCTTGGTGGTCTACATTTAAAGTTCAAGCTTAGTAACACATATAGAGTTTTTTAGAAGAACGCAACCATTAACAGAAACTGTGTTACACATCGTTTTTAATGAGGGAAAGGAGTGATGAGCAAAGAGAAAGCAGGCAATGTAAACTGTTCTTGCTTTTGTTGCTAATGAGAAATACTAACTTAAAGATGAGTGGGGCTTTCTCCTTTCTGACCTACAATCTTTACTGGCAGTACCAGTTGAATCGAAAGCAACCTTGTCTATCTTAGATTACTCCCACCAAAACTATTCACCTTTGAGGAACTATCAAATGATGGCAACCTATGAGGAGAAGTGGACCTAGGAGAGGAGAATTGTGCTGTAGAAGCAGGGGGCTCGAGAAACTGGGGATCTCCAGCCCGCCTTCCCCTGTTCCAAAGGCAGCAGGGCCAGAAGCCAATCTATGAATTAAATGCCAGGCGGAATAAACTTTATTTCCTCTGGTACTAGAAATCAAAACAGCCCAGCATCTCTGAAGGAGCGAAGATGGGACTAAACTTACTCATTCAGCTGAGCAGAAATGGGACTCTCCAGTGCTGTGAACTCTAAATTGATTACATAATTATGTCAAAACTTGTTTAAAAAAAAATAAAACGAAAACAAGTTAGTCCATTATTTTGGGTCTCCAACAAGAGTGTCCCTTCTGGTTTTCATAAATATACAAAGTAAGGTCAAGGAGCCCACAGACCATGTGAATAACATAACATGGAATCCTTGCATCATTCTGCAACACACGGTCAGCAGAACACAGACATAGAAAAAGATTTCACAAGTGACTTTATTCCTGATCACAGTCTGGGAAGCAATAGGACCTTGGTGGGAATCAAATTCCTAGCTAACCTGTATTAACTTTTAGACAGAAATAAACTGAGCCTTCCAGGGTCACCCACAGAGTCTTTAATTCCATCCCAGGTTGAAATATTCAACTATAAAATGACACTGATTATTACCGCACCAATCTGGAATTTCAGACAGAGGCATGATCAATTTATCTTGTCCCAGCAAAACATTTCTTTAGAGGAAGTTATAATCTATGTGAACAGCTTATGGAGCACAGGTAAAATGATGTCTCAAATACATAAAAGGTAATAATTTGGTTTGCAGCCTTTTAAATGCTGTACAATCAGACTCTCCAGTTGGGAGGTAATTCAGGACCACCAAGCCCAAATTGCTGTTCATTCAATCTGTGAATCTCTTCTGCATCTTTGCCCAGCAGGCACCCACCCTAGGCTCAAATACCCCTGATGACACCCCCAGAGGCAGCCCACTCTGTCTCCCAGCAACTGCAGCTTTTAGGAATGTCTACCTTAAGTGGCAATCTGCCCCCTTAAAACTTCAATCCTTTCAAGTTCCACTCAAGACCCAATCCAAAATTCTTAACACTTCTCTGATTCCCCCAGAAGAGACTCCCACAACCTGCTGCTTATTCCTTGATGAGACACTCATTTCATTCTGCCCTGTCTCTCAGCTATTTCTAATTCTCACACACCAAGCTGACCTCCTTCCTGCTATATCTTTTGTATTTCTGTATCCCTAGCACTTAACCCAGTGCCTAATACACAGTAATGCTAACTACTTTTGTTCTTGTTGGTAGTAAATGAAATGCTAACACTACTCTAGAAAGGTTGCTGGTAATCACTGCTCTGATTCACTTTCTTACTAGCAGTCAGTATATACTTAAATGCTCTGGTTAACATACTTCGCTGTGTCTTACAGGCTGAAACCATCTCGTCGGAGTGGAGCTCCACAAGTGCAGATACTTCCTTTTCTTCAACATTTTATCCCCAGTGCCCACATCAGTGCCTGGCACCTAGAAGGCACTCAACAAATATTTGCTAATGAATCAATAAAAATGCAGTTTTACCTTCGCTCCCTACTTGTAGTGTGAGCGTGCATAAATTCTTGAATACCTAACAATAAACGTTTCATGGTGAAATGGTTTTCACAAATGACACCATAATGTAGAAGACTTCAGGAAAGATCTCCTAACTTGAACCTTACTGAAGTGGCACAGAGAGACCCACTGAAAAACCCGTGATACTGAAGTGGAGATGATGGTAGAAATATCCAAGGGACAGACAAGCTTCTCGAAATGTATGGACTCTTTAGCCCAAAAAGGCAAAGGCAGAGAAAGGCAGGACCTGTTATAAGAGCAAAGTTTACAAACCCAAGCACGAATCCCGGTTCTGAAATCTAATTCTACAGCCCTTAAACAAGGTGATATCCTTGAACTTTGTTGGAGGTCGATTTATAGTAAACCTAAAGGTCTGGGGTATTTGTTTTAGTTTGGGGTAATGGTTCATGTTTATTTTGGGGTTTGTCTTTAGTTTCATTCATCATATTCTTTAAAACAAAACTCCATTTTAAATCAAACGTTCCCCCCAACCAAATCCAAAGTCACCTGTTTCTTTTAGCCCTCACAGAGACAGACATTTATTTACTCCTATGGACAGGACATCAAGTACTTTCTTTATTGAGAAGGCGAAGGAGGAGAAGGAGGCAGAACTTGCAGGACATAAAGCAGAATTCGACACCTGTACCTGGGTGCAAGTTCCAGGATTCTTACTCCGCTCTTATCCCCTCCAATCCAGGTACTCACTAACTTAAGACAAAAACACTTTCTCATAAACCCACAAGCGATCTGAAAGATTTAATTCAATCATCTGCACATCTTTGCATCAATGTAGTGTTGAGAGAGAAGGGGCTGGGGGTCCACGATCCCTTTTTCAGACCCTCACATAGCACCATGTGCAACTGGCACTTAAGAGATGCTTCTAGATGATGAGGAACAGTTGCATTTGCACTACATAAAACCACTCTTTTCTCAGGAGATCATTATCACTGAAAAGCCAAGCAATGTAGAGTAACAGTGAAGAAGGTCCTGCTGCAATTTCTAAATTGTCCTCTTTCAATTGCTTAGCCAAACCTGGAAGTTATTCAGCACCTTCCCAATAACTGATACGGTTTCATCTGGCTATTAACAATATCAAGCATGAAGACATATTTCTTCACATGGAAATTTATTCACGTGTTCAACACAAATATTAAAGTCTATCATTTCAAGCATGCTTTGTGCAGCCACTAGAGAGGATATGGAGCTTTTCTTTCTAGTATCAATGATAGCAATCTACTTCACAATGGTGACAGGGTAAAACATGACCAGAACCTTGACAGGGACATAAGCAATGTATTCAGGAGTTCAAGAAAAAACAAAAAAGCAACATGATTTCCACCTTGCAGAATCTAGTAGTACAGTATATGTATGTGTGTCATGATGTGCATTTCTTTGAGTTCCGAATAATGCTTTGAAGAACAGGTAGCATGTGGATATGAAAAGATAAGAATGTAAGGTAGGTGAGATGGGACCCTCTAAGAGGAAGAAATAGCATGAATGCAGAATCATGTTAAGTCAAAAACCAAGTAATTTAACAAATGACAATACCTGAGTAAGTTCTACATTTTAAGTGACCACAAGTGCTAAGGACACAATATCATGTACAGCCTGTGGTGTCTGGCATCCTCGAGCCACTCGAGGCTGTTATTTTAAGACTCACATTTAGGAGACCCCTATATGAAGCAGAATCATATGAAGAGTTATCACAAAGAGAAATCACTTCCAGGGACACAAACAATTTAAATTAGTTGGACTATGTGATCAAAAAGTCACAGTGTTCCCTTACAGTGGCAAAGCAGATCCTGCCACTCACGGTCTCCCTCCATTACTCTTATCCACCTCCACTCCCACTCTTTGTCGTCTCTGTTCTGCAGGATTTGATTCCAAACTAGTCAACTGCAAGCATGAAGGTACAAATCACAGCCATCTGCTTTCCACTCAGTTCAGAAAATCACCCAATTTTTCAGTGATGCCTAAAACTCTTAAATCATCTAGTCAGTTTATAGTAAATAAATGTGCAAAAGACTTTACAGAAATCCCCCTCGTTTTGCACATTTAATGCAGGCAGGTGATGGGAGTTTGAGTTTTAACCAAGTGTATTTTTGGTAGAATGAAATACCAAAAAATGATCGAACAACAACAAAAAGAACTGCTTAGCGATTTTTTTAATTGGCTTGTGCATGGAATTTAAACAGCATCGGTCTGACTCTACCACACAAAACACTGAGCAAACAGGAGCTGTTTTCCCCCACTTGAGGCCTTTGAGCCGAAACAAGAAGGAATGGTTTGCATGGGTGGTACTACTCGCTGATTCTTCTTATTAGGCAATTTTTCCCCTTTGGAATAAAAATGCCAATTAGTCCTATTGCCAGAGTACTGCAATCGAGCATTTTAAACCACTTCTTTTCCAGACCTCTTTTGTGCAACCTTTCACACAGAGATTCGTGTGCGGGGCAGTCTACATATGGGAAGAAAGCCGGGGCGTTGGGGTAGCAACCATCAGAGTGGACAGGACCCATAAAGACCTCACCTGAGGAGGAAAAGAAAAGGCCTAAAAAGAATTCGCTGGTGGGGATAATGGCCAGCTCACTGGTATTGGTGCTACTGCCTCGGCTGCACTCACAAGCAAGATCACATTTCAATTGCGTCTTGCTACTTTATCAGGTATTTATGAGTGAGCATGTGGCTTCCACACACAGCTATAATTTCTGCCCTCACCCAAAACAATGCCTACAAAGAGTTGAACCTTTTTATCCAGGGTTTAGATTGACTTCAAAGACACCCACTGTGGTGCTCAGGAGAACAGGTGTGGGGTTCTGACCATCTGGGCTCAAATTCTGACTGTGCCCTTTATTTGCTGTGTTTCCTTGGTCAAGTTATTTCACTTCTCTGTGTCTCAGTTTCTGATTCAGAAAAATGGTCCTAAGGGTTGTGGTGAGAATCACAGAAGATAATGTGGAGAAAGTGAATCGAGCATCACTGCAGGTGGTAGCAGTAGTTATGTTTTATAAGATTACAAGTTCAAACACAAGTGAGAAAGTATACCTGCCTTCTCAAGAAGAGGCCTCAATGCGAAGTCACTGAGAGGGAAGCAGTCAGTTGATGACACAGAAAAAATGCTAAGTCTTCAGAAAAGTGAGGCTCTTTAGTTTCTGTGCATTTAGTTCATCTTTCTGGTTTGAATACATCCAAGAAAATTAAATGGGCAAATACTGATGTGCAGCGCTTAACCGGTAGGAGTGGTCCTATTTCCTGTGTATCTAACATACTTGGGGAACTTTGCCAACATTGCCTCACAAAATCACCACAGCAACCCTGGCAATACTGGGTGACTATAACCAGTTTACAGCTGTAGACCCTAAGCTTCAAAGGCTGCATGACCTACTTAAGGCCACACACAGCATTTTTAAGCATGGGAACCACAAGCCAAGTCTGTGTGACTTTGAAGCCTGGGCTCCTGATCACTGCACTTCGGATTGCAAACTGGCCCATTCACTGAAGAGTAAGCACACAATGTTGAGGCGAAAAAGAAGATAGTACCTGAACTAAATGAACTTAAATAATCCTTGAAATCCAGATATGCCAAGAACTGCAAGGAGAGTTTTTGTCCAGTTCAGTGTGGCTCCTTTAAGTGGCAGCATCAAGTCCACAGGGGCAGGACTACAATGACAAGGTCCAACCTAAACGCCACTGTAGACGGGCTTGATCCAGACTGACAGCTGGCATCTGATGAGCATCTCTTCCTTGTCCTTCCCTTCAAGCTACTCCCTCCCTCATCTTGCTACTTACTCCCATTCAGTCCCCTCAGCCTGCAGAGTTGACAAACACTTTTCCCAACCCAGGTCCCACTCGGACTCCACCTGACACTGCTCATCCTTCTTCCATCTCTGTGCAATCTCAGCCCACGTCACAGGTAGTTCTCAAACACTGTTGCACTGAAGAAGTAGAATTTTCTTTGGTTCCCAAATAAAATCGCATATGAAATTAGAACACTAAACAAATACAAACCAAGCTTGTTGATTGGTGGAGAAGGGAGGTTCAAGGAATACAGTTTAAAATCTAACCCGGAGTCCCTGACATACTCCAAACCAGGCAGAGAATGTTGTTCCACCCGCTGGAAAGACCAAATGTGAGATGGCACTGGCAGTAGTGCTAATGGTCTCTCCACAGAGAGATGCAATTCCATTTAACACAAGTACTTCTTTTTGCTTAGAAACTATCAATTTGCATTGTGATGAACACAATCTTATTGCTTAAATTGTGGGAACTGTCTCCTTATTTTGAAGTTACATTTTCCACATGTAGAAAATGTCAGTTATGAGCTTCTAGTCTGTTTCATTTTCCTCTTATTTTCTTTCTTAATCATTCAGCTCAACTAATGTACAAATTTTGTAACAAGGTTTGATGCATCTCATTCTCAGCTCAAAATTTTATGTATCCTACCAGAAAAGCATATAGATTATGTAAAAGTGTATTTGTATATAAAATAATTCCTACTTAGTTTTAATTATTATATTCGATTGACTCTAAGCCATGAATTATAAAATGCCCCACTATTTTAATGTACCACCAGGAAACACTTAATAAGACACAATGCTTTGTTATCAATTAGAATCTTCTTTACTTATTGTAAGACATTTTTAGCTTTACTCATACGTACATGCTTTCTCTCTTATGCCTTCATGAAAAGGGAGAGATAAATGAAGTAAATTGGCTGCGGTATTTTTAATTTGTATTTATTCAATTTTATCCCACTTGTCACAATCACATTTTGACTCAGAGTCAGCAGCACTCTTGTTTTTCCTCATAACGTTTCCATCTGGGCTATGAAAAACATCAACATTGAAGGATTTATTTTTCAAAGTGTTCCAGTAGTGTCTGGGATTTTCTTCTTTCCTAGTGACATCCACTCTGCAACCGCCATCCACCACATGTGACATGAATTAAAACACAACTGTCACCTAGTAACATCAAGAAGCATTTCAAGGGATGCTGAAGGAGATTTCAGAGAAATTAAAATTAGAAAATTTTTACAAGTGGTGGCATGTGACCCGTCTTTCCGCAACATAATTGATACCATATTCTACGTGCTGCTCTGCATTTTTCTCTCTTAACATTTATTTTAGATATAATCCGTACTCACACATTTATATCTACTTCACTTTTATGTGAACGTATCACATAAAAGTAATTCATTTTACCAGCAAATAGCCCATTTTTCATAGAATGTTACATTTTCCCGGTCTTAAAGGTTACCTATTCCAACCCCCTAAAATCTTATTGGCACTTATAATCCAGGCTGGCATTAAACTTGCTATGTAGCCCAGGCTGGCCTTGAAGTTGTAATCTTCCTGGCCCAGTCTCCCAAGTGCTAGGATTACAGGCATGCATCACAATGCCTGGTTAAAACATTTTTTTCAAAAACTGATTAAGCCAGGCATGGTGGTGTATGTCTGTAATTTCAACTACTAAGGAGACTGAGGCGGAAAGATAAGTGCAAGACTATCTTAAAATAAAGTCATTAAAAACGTGGGGGTGTATCTCAGGGATAGACTGTCCACTGGGTTTGATGCCAGGTAGTGCAAAAACCCAAACAATAACAACAACAAAATACTTAAATTCAGGAAAGTATCTGAACTCTACTAGCTATCTATAGATAGCAGCTAATTTATTCGGACTGCTTGTCACCTCCTCACACCTCACTATAGTCTGGTGTGCCATCTGTACATGTGCAGAGAGAATCCAGACGTTTTGATCCTTCCGGTAACACAGTCATATACTCAGAGCAAGTAAATATGAAGTCACTATTGTCAGGATTGGCTACACAATTTTCAGGTGACAGGGGAAAATGCAAATGTAGAGCACCCAACTGAGGCCAAGTCTCTTGTCCCTTTCCACAGTAGGCACAATCCTAACCTACAACAACCAGCCAACCTTCATGAGATTGCAACCTCCAACCTGTGTCCACCAGCTACCTGACTTCGGTAGACAACAGGTTCCTCAGTCTACTTGCTGAATATACCGTGGCTCTTCTGGCCCAGGGCAAGATATAGTGGTGGGAATAGATGTCTCAGAACGCATGCATCCAACCCTTTGTTCTCTGTGCACAGCCCGTGGTCCCATCTGGCACAGAGAGCAGCAGCAGAATTCGGGCTTCCCCTGCTGACACTGAGGCGAGTGGGACACCAGGAAGAGGCCTAGTGGGACCAGGGAACCAAGGGGCAAGGAGTAGACAGCCCAAAGCCCACCCCAGGGATATGATGGGTAACAAGAAGCCGCATCAGCAAGCACTCCAAGACCCTGCAGGCGCTCCATTCTCCGTTTGAACTTTACTCACAAAACACTATGCAAAGATAAAATTTTAAATTATGAGATGGTGCCCACAGAGCACCCAAGGGTGGGCCCCCCGTCTGCGTCCAGGGTCCTGTGTGACTGCTCTGTGCCTCATGTATATGGAAACAGTCCTGACTACCATAAAACAAAAACACACGACAGCAAACCTCACACACCACCCACCGAAACTTCAATGCCGGGTCAAATTAACCAGAGGGAAAGTCCTCTGAGCTGGGAAACTAAGGGATTTGAACCGAAGAAATTTTAAATAGAAGCTCCATAAGCCACATGAACATCAGGGTCCCATACTGGCACAAGGCTCCCTGCCTGGGTAGACATATGCTGGAAGCTCTCAGGACAGCAAGTAACACATTTTTTTTCAAAATCAGTGCAATTAGAAAGCGCTGTCATGAAATTTATTTGGGAACATTTATGTGAAGAGATCTCAGAAAAAGAAAGTTCTAAACAGGAATTTTGCCAGAGGAATGTTTCAGAGATGCTTAAACTGAAAGAATTGGCAGGTATCAAAGAAATTCTAAGAACAAGATACATTTTAAGTATACATCATTCAAATGGGATTTTATTTATTTTTCACCTACCATTTGCAATGTTCTCCTGATCCGTCTTAAAATGGCAGACAGAGACCCAGATAATAAATACCCGTTGGACCAAGCCACTGGCTTACAGAATACTGTCATTTCCCTGAAAAAATTAATTTCCCAAATTATAGTTGATAAATAAAGTATGCTTCCGTTCAACATGAAGAATATCATTAAAAACAAACTGCTTTGACTATCAAACTAAATTAAGAAACTATATTCTTAGAAAGCAACAGATTTAGAACTGACTTAAAACCAAGTAATTCTTAAAAGAAGCGCATTTAAAAAGTACTATACTGTTCAGTTTTGACTACTGCCATGGTTTAGATTTCAGATGCACCTCAATTCAGGGGTCCAATCCTAGCGTACTGGGAGGCTGAGGTCAGGCACATAATCTCAGTATTCTGGGAGGCTGAGGCAAGAGGATCACATGTTTGAACCTAACCTAGGCAACTTAGCAAGAGATACTCTCTTAAAAAAAGTGAAAAGTGCTAAAGATATAGCTCAGTGTAAAGGTTCGCAGTTCAATTTCCAGCACCATAAAAAAAATTAAAGTTTCCTGTGCTAAAGGTTTGGTCCTCATCTGATGGCTTTTTTGAGAGAGAGCAGAAACTTTAGGAGCTGGGGCCTAGCTGGAGGAAGTAGGTCACTCGAGGTCTACCCTTGAAGGGGATATTGGGATACTGGATCTCTCATTCTCTTCCTCTCTGTCTCTATTTCTCTCTCTGTCTCTCTCTGTCTCTCTGTTCCTTCCCCTTATCACTCCTTGAACTATATGAGGAGAGCAGCTTTCTGTAGTTGCTCCACCTTGCACTCCCCACCATGATTCTCTGCCTTATTGTGGGCCCAAAGCAACACAGCCAAGTGACCATGGACTGAAACCTCTGAAACCGTGAGCACAAAGAAATCTTTCCTCTTTTTAAACTGATTATCACAGTTATTTTGTCACAGAGATGAAAGACTTATGAGTAATATAGACCATATGTTTGAAGTTTAACTTTTATAAAAATGTTTTGAAAAGAGCCAGGGATTTAGCTCAGCAGCAAAGCACCTGCCTGGCAAGCACAGGGTCCTGAAAAGACAATATAAATTAAAGTAAAAAATGATTATGCTAATAAACAAGGCTCACAAATTCAGAATGTGTTAAATTCTAACAAACAAATGATAATTTAATAGATATAGTGCAAGAAAAAGACAACAGAGAAAAAGAATTGGTATAGATTAGAAAAGAGACTAAGGAGACGTTTTATTTGCAATATATCAATCAAATATTGATTCAAGGAAAATAACTAAAATAAAGACATTAGCCGGGCGTGGTGGCGCACGCCTTTAATTCCAGCACTCGGGAGGCTGAGGTAGGAGGAACGTTGTGAGTTTGAGGCTGGCTTGGGCTACAACACGAGTGCAAGGTCGGCCTGAGCTACACAGTGTGACCCTGCCTCAAAAAACCAGGGCTGGGAGTTTGGCTCAGTGACTTAAATGCCTGTCTGACAGGTGCAAGGTTATGAGTTCAATCCCCAGTGCCAAAAATAAATAAATGAATAAAATAAAATAAAATAAAGACATTGCCTTTTTTGGTGCATTTCCCTCTAAATTTATTTCTTTAACCTCTTATAATTAGGAAGCTTTGAACAGGAAAGTACACTGAAATTATATAAATATCCTATATTTCATAACACTTTCAATTTTTTAAAGAGAGAAAAAAGTTAAACAAAAGAATGAGAACGAGTTTCAAAACAGGTTAATAGGACAGTTACAATAGTTGATACACTGCATACCGTCTTCCTAGTAGTTATTCAGAGTACAGGATATAGGCATGATATCTTGTCTAAACAATTGTAGCACAAAACATTCTTTTTAAGGAACAAAGGGAAGCTAGCTGTGCAACTATCATAACTAGCTTGTTTATACATATATTTTCCCTTTCTTCCTTTCTCCTTTCCCCCATCACAGTTTGCCTTTTCTTTTGAACAGTTTCTTCCCAATTCACAATATCTATTGTATATTTCTAATCTTATTTACTCAGTTTCTCATACCAGTGAGACACTATAATGTTTACACATACGTGTCTGATTTATTTCACTTATAAATATGGTCTCAAGTTGCATCCATTTGCCTATAAATGTCTTAAGTTTATCCTCTTTTATGGCTGAATAGTACTCAATTGTATAAAAAAACACATCTTTTTTATTCATTCTTCAGATGGCGGGCATCTGAGTTGTTTCTAAGATTTGGCTATTACAAATTGTGCTGCTCTAAACGTGAGTGTACATATATCACTGTGGTATGATGTTTTTAATTCTTCTGGGAAGATACACACAAGGGGAATAGCTGGGTTGAATGGGACCACTAAACCTAGTGTTTTAAGGAATCTCCACACTGATTTCCACAGTGGTTGCACCAGTGTACACTCCTGCCAACAGTGAAGAAATGTTCCTTTTTCCCCCAGCCCCTCCAGCATTTGTTACTGGTTGATTTTTGCACTTTCAATTTATTCACTTTTCACTTGAGGACTCAATTGTCCTCAATTTAACCAGTAGAAATTTCTTCAAATTAAGTTGCCTTTTTTTCCACTTTGATCCCATTATTTTTCAAATGTTAAGACAAGTGAAGAAAATGGAATGTGAACTGGATATTACATGATATTATCAAATTATTAATCATTAAAATGACACCATGGGTATTATTAGAATATGATGAAATATCTAGATGCTTACAGCTTACTTTTATATAGTACAGGAACAAATATACACTACATTTGTATAGGGACAGTATGAGATAAAGCAAATTTGACAAAATATTAACAGATTTTGAATCTGCTAATGTACAAATTTCTATTCTAC
Source organism: Dasyprocta punctata (assembly GCA_004363535.1). NCBI lineage: Eukaryota > Metazoa > Chordata > Mammalia > Rodentia > Dasyproctidae > Dasyprocta > Dasyprocta punctata. The sequence goes on from RJWM01013474.1 coordinate 45,389, forward strand.
TATTCTTTCCACTTCCCTGTATGTTTACATTTGTTCATGTTAAGTAGTAAAGTGAAAGATATGTCAACCAAATATAATTTGTGGACCTTCTCTTGATTTACCTGTATACATTTACAAGATAATTACAGAAAATGTGAATGCTAACTTTGATATCAGCTAGTAGTTAACTTCTACGAGTGATTGTTGGGTAATTATTTTTTAAAAAGAGAACATCTGTATCAGAGATACTTACTAAAATGTTCATGCATCAAATGACCAGATGTTTGTGGTTTGCTTTGAAAAAATATAGCAGTTTGGGGCAAAAAATGAAGCAAGACTGGCCCTAAGATGACCACTTTTTGCAGTAACAGATGAAGAGCTGAGAGACAATCATATGATTTTATTTTTGTAGATACATGAACATTTCCATAACAAAAAATGTGTTAAATGTGTTTAACCTAACACTGAAATAAAATAAGCAATCAAAGAAGTAAGAATACAAACAGTAGAGGAGACAAATAAAATTACATTTTTTTACAGAATTGTCAATAAAACAGACTTTGAGCAAGATTACTCAAGAACGAGTACAAGTGCACAATATTGAAATTTAGACTCTATGGGAGCAACAGTCTCACCCATCTTGTTTGTTACTGAGTGTAACATGAGAGCGAGAAACCCTTGTGCGGTACACAACACACAGCAGGTACTTGATAAACACATGTTAAACAAATAAGTGAACAGGAAAATACTGCTATTGGTTACAGCAAACTTTAAAATAAGAGAAATACTATGAATAAGTTTTTGCCAACAAATTTGAACATTTAGTTGAAAGGGATTATTTTCTAGGAAAGTGTGGTTGCTAACTGAAAGAAGAGTAAGACATCTACAACAATCAAAAAGTAAATACAAAATTAGCTACATTTGTCAAACATCTATTCCTCTAAAGGACACTAGATTCATTAGGGTACACAGATAATTTTCCCTTGCTCAAGGAACAGATGTTTCCTGTTATTTTAACATTTAACTATATCAGCTGGGCATGGTGGCGCACGCCTTTAATCCCAGCACTCGGGAGGCTGAGGTAGGAGAAGCGTTGTGAGTTTGAGGCTGGCTTGGGCAACAACGCAAGTGCAAGGCCGGCCTGAGCTACACAGTGTGACCCTGCCTCAAAAAACCAGGGCTGGGAGTTTGGCTCAGTGACTTAAGTGCCTGTCTGGCAGGCGCGAGGTTGTGAGTTCAATCCCCATGCCGCAAAAAAATAAATAAATAAAAATAAAACATTTAACTATATTATTTTCCGTATCATCGGAGCATGGAAACAGTCCCAATTCATTTCACAACTTTGCAAATAACCAATACCAATCTTGACAAAAACAGCACAAAAAAAGAAAATTATTGTCAAAATTTTAAAGACTGTAAAACATTAGTAAATGTAATGCATTTGAAAATAATACACAGCTAGTGTCATTCCGGGTATTCAGGAGACTAAGGCAGAATTACAGTTCATGGCTATCCTGGGCAATTTAGGGAGATTCTGGTGCAGAATAAAGTAATTAAAAGGGTTGAGGATGTAGGTCAGTGCTTGAGCACTTACCTAGTATGCATGAAGTCTTGGAAACAATCTCCAGTACCTCACAAATATAATAATACAAAAGTAAAAGAAGAACGTATTTTGACCAAGTTGATTCCTCCCAAAGGGGAAAATAAAACAATGATTCAATATTTTAAAAATCTATTGATATTATTACAAAAATGCTTAAAAGTGAAAAATTATATGATCATCTCAACAGATATCAAAATAACATCTGATAATTCAACATCCATTTTTTTCCTTTTTTTTTTTTTTTTTTTTTTTGCAGCACCAGGGATCAAACTCACAACCTCACACCTGCCAGACAGGTGCTTAAGCCACTGAGCCAAACTCCCGGCCCTAGTTTTTTTGAGTCAGGGTCACACTATCTCAGGCCAGCCTTGCACTAGTGTTGTAGCCCAAGAAGGCCTTGAACCCACAACACTCCGCCTACCTCAGGCTCCTAAGTGCTGGGATTAAAGGCGTGCGCCACCACGCCCAGCTAACATCCATTTTTATTTTTAAAAATAATGAACTAGGAATCGAAGGAAGTTTTCCTGTCACAGAATATTTATCAAAAATTATTATCAAGGGTTAGGGTACGTATAGCTGAGTGGTAAAAGCACGAGACCCAAGGCCCTGAGTTCAATTCCTAGCATGGGGAGCAGGATTACTATCACATACACCTAGAAATGAAACACAAGAACTTTTCTCATTGAAATCAGGAAGACTGAGGATATGCATTACCACCACTATTATATGAAATTATCACATATTTTCTAATCACTACAAAAAGATGAGAGTCATTTCCTTTGAAACAGAAGAATCAAAATTATTATTGTGTGCAGATGATATAACAGCCTAGAAGATCCAAAATATAAAGTAATAGAAACAATAAAAGCAATTCAGTAATGTATACATAAACATTTAATAGATTCCCCATGAATGCAATAATATACTTGATAATGTAATGAAACCGATGCCATATAAAATAACACAAAAGAGAATTCATAAGCCACATACCAGAAAACCAGAGTTCCCAAACCTATTCATGTGTACATGAAAATTTATCTTTTTTATTTTAAAGAGAAAAAAAGAAAAATCAAGAAACAATCAATTAAAAAACAACAAAAGCAGAACAGCAACAACAAAAAATGGCAATATAGGATTTCAAAAAATGATGATAGGGATTCGACAACGGTTGTTACATTGCATATTGTTAACCTCAAAGTAATTGCTCAAGCTACCAGATACAGGAATTTAGACTATAATAAAAATTATATACTGACTTCAAATCAAATGACAGATTATACACTTAAAATCAGGTCCATTTTATATCAAGAAATACCAAATCTTGAAATTTCATTATTCAAGAAATTCAGAATTTCAAAATTTGAATATAGTAAACTTCCAAGTATTTTTTAAAATTAAAAGGAAAAGCAATGGAAGAAAATATAAGAGAATATTTTTCTGATCCTGGAGTAAGGAAGACATTTCCAAGTAAGGCATGACTTCCTGAACCACAAAGCAAAGATTCATAGATTTTATTACCTCAAAAATAAAAAACACCTATAGGAAAAAGATCATAAAGCATTTAGTAAACAATTAGAAGAGTGGATAAAATATTTGCAATATAGGGCAAAAGGCAAAGAGTATGACTCTGCATTTGAATAAGAGTTCTTACAAACCAGGAAGGGAAAAATTCCTCAATAAAAAAAGATGTGTAGGATACAAGCTAGTAGTTCACAAAAATAGCTTACATGGCCATTAAACATCATAATGGACCAGGGATCAGCAAACTATTTCTTGTGGGCCAAATCTGGCTGTTGCCTGTTTTCACGCATACTGAAACACTGCAGTAATTTCTAACTGTTCCTTTCTATATAGTCTTTGCTTGTTACAAGGCAGAGTTGAGTAGATGCAACAGAGACCATACTGTCTGCAAAGGATAACCACTAAAAAAATACAGTAGTTTATAACAGTAAAAACCTAAAAACATATAAATAGCAATCAGAATAGACAAAATGACATCTGTAAACACATATACAGAGTCCACCCAGAAAATGTATACACACTTGAGCAGTTCACTGTACTAACAAATGTCTGGAAGACAAAGATCACCACTTTGAGCATCTCTTGTAATTGTAGAGGTCAAAGGTAACTTGTATTAATCTCATGATGTGTCAATAAATTTAGTATTAAAATTTTCAGACAAGTTTTCTTTTCCCTGATGTATACATTTTTTGGTGGACTCTGTGTATTAAAATAAATATCTGGGGCAACCCACTCGGGCCCCCTTCTGTCCCTCAGACAAAAGCTTTCTTTCTTTCAATAAATATATTCTGCTCTTAAAAAAAATAAAATAAAATAAATATCTGTTTATAAGTACATGGAAAAAGCCTGAACTTTATGTACTAATTTGTTAGCAATGGCTATTTCTAGCCGGTAGAAACAATTCTCTGTACTTTGATCATATATTACCAGAAAAATGATCACGTATTACCAGAGAATAAAAATGAAATAAAATTATTTCTGGAGATAGAAGGATTGATGAATTCAAAGGTGGAAAATTACAGTATTTCAAAAATAGTGCTGAAAAGTTAACTACAAAGACTAAGCTTTGAAATTGGCTAAAGTAGTTACTGTGATTGAAGTGTGCTTTCACTTCGGCTTACTAAAAAACAAAACCAAAGAATATGCACAAAATCCAGGCTAGAAATGAAGGAATCATACCACCACAGGCCACCACTAGTCCTTAATGCACTGTTGTGCAGAAAAAGATAAGGGATCCCCACTCCAAGGAATGCAACCTCAACCGGTGCAGGAGGGGCCTGGGCCGCAGCCCCTACTGCTCCCTCTACTGGGCACCCTAGTGTAGGGCATGATGTGCGCACAGCACCAGTCCCTCCAGCTCCCTATTTCTTCCCTGCTTAGAGAAGCAGCCAGTAAATTTTGCCTGTAAAAACTGATTATCAGAACAAATGAATAAAGACCTCCTAACTCACTGTCTTTTTCATTGCTTAGCCTGGAAAAGTAATACCACGTCAAAGGAGTGACGATTCACATGCTCACGACTTTTTAAATATAGTATTTCACTATAGAGATTCAGAAAGTATTAGGTCTTTTCCTGTGCTAATTAGTCTTATTTTTTTGTTGTTGTTGTTTGTTTTGTTTTGTTTGAGACAGTGTCTCGCTATGCAGTTCAGACTGGCCTTGAACTCATTTTTAGCCCAGGCTGGTCTTGAACTTGCAATGATCCTCCTGCTTCAGTCTCCCAAGTCCTGGGATTACAGGCGTGCATCACCATGCCCGGCTAATTACAATCATTAAATGTGCTATTTTTCACTTCAATCTCAAGCCTATATTGCCCAGGCTATTAACTAATTAGTGAAAAAATTATGGATATCTTAGAAAAAATTATAACTCAGTGCTACACCTAATACCAAAAAGAATTTTGGACAAATTATGGAGTAAAAAGTAAAACAAAATCATTAAAAATGGAAAATGCTTAACATTTGACTGACCCAAAATAGACAAGATTTTCTAAGAAATTTTCAAGAGAAAATAGTATAGAGGAGACTGATATGTTTAATATCAGAAAATATAAATCCCTTGCAAAGAAAGTAACTGACACAAAGCTGCAAAGCAGTAACACAGAGGGAATAATGTTCATGTTGATGTTTTTTCCATGTAAAGAGCTCTTAAAAAATCAATTAAAAGCAGGACACAATGGCACACCTCTGTAATCTCAGCTAACCAAAAGGCTGAGGCAGGAGGACCTCAAATTCAAGGCCAACCTGGGCAAGTTAGCAAGACCTTGTCTCAAAACAGGGCTGGAGAAGTAGCTCAGTACTCCTTGAGTTCAACCCCTCATACTGTAGAAAAAAATCAATAGAAAACATCTCAACTGCAAAACAAATAAAAACCATGAAATTCAAAAGGCACATTCATACATGAGAAGCTCCTCATGTTACAATCTAATAATACATAATTTAAAAAAATTTAAATACTAATTTTGCTTGACAAAAAGGAAAAAAGTTAATATTCAACACTGTCAGCGAGCTCGGTATAGAGGCAGTGAGACTGACACTTTCACACACTGCTAGGAGTGAAATCGCTATAATCTTTTGCAAAACACTTTGTCAGTAAGTACCAAGAACCCCCAAAAGTGTATAACTCATTAAAAATGCCTTTAGGAAGAAGATCTATGAAAATAATCCTGGTCGTAGAGAAAGATTTCTGTAAAAGTTTATTAAAAAGAACCATTATCCACAACAAAACATTCTTTTCAATGTAAATGTCTGATGATTAGAAAATAATATAATAAATTATGGCACACTCATATAATAGACAATTATGGGGTCATTAAAACCTGAAAAGTTCTTTTCACTCAGTTCCATTCTCTACAGGTAATGATGTTATTCACTGCTCATTTACTCTTCCATAGATCTCTTACAAAAATAAATAGCATCATTGCTTATACAGAAGGAAATTGGGTGGCTACAGAAGTTTTCAGTGTCTATCTCTGAATATTCTCTGAATTTTGAATTTAATAAATTAATTTTAAAATTAAACTTTGTAAAATGTAAGCCCTTTTAACTCGTGCTACACCTAATACACATTATCCTCATCATCTAATCCTCACCTCCAGGGTGATACAGGACCCTCCTCCTATTCAAAACCAAACCCTCACCTGTGTCCCTAACACCATCCTTTTCTCTCTCTTTCAAAGGACCAATAAGAACTCTACACTTAGTGTCTACATTTTTAAAACCTCATTCATTCTAAAACCTACTACAGTATGGCTTTTCCCTCTACTATAGTACTGGAATTGTTCTCCATGAAAAGACCAATATCTTTTAATTGTGAGTTCAGTACTTTCCAGCCTATATGTAATTATATTTTTATGTGCTTCTTCACTACGCATATCAGATTGTATTCTGACCCTCATAACTTGGACAACTGGAGCTTGGCAAATTTCCTTTCAGGGCTATACACTGCCTGGCCCTAGGGATAAAAATTTCTGAGTTTTCCACCACTCAGGACTACTGCTGCTGCTCCAACTCACAATACCTAGTCTTGGAATCAGCCTACATGTACATCAACAGATGGAGTACCACTAAGCCATAAAGGATAAATTTGAGTCATCTGTGGGAAAATGGATGTGCCTTGAAACCAAAATGCTAAGTGAGGGGACTTGCCCAGGCTTGCCCTGGCAAAGCTGCCACTCTGAACCTGCAGACAGACTCGGGCTCTGGGCAGCGTCACTCTGGGGTACTCTGCCTAGCTCCCCGGGACTGGGAGGCCTTGGCCCCCCACCCAGTTAAGGCGGAGGCTCCACTCGCACGCACCGGGAGGCTGCCCTCCCTTGCAGCGCACAGGACCCAGCTCAACCAGGTACCTTGATTCAGCGCAATCCAAGAATCAGCGCGAGCCTCAGGGGAACGCCCAGCCAGCCTCGCAGGACACAGATGTACACAGCCCAGCCCAGATCAACCCAGTGTCCCAGAGCTGCTCACCAGGGACTGACCAACACAGCTGCAGGGACTTGGAGAGCTTGCGCTCCCTGCACCAGAGCGCCGAGCGTGCGCGAGCTCCATACTTCAGTGGAGCCAGCCCAGAACTCGCCGACCCTGCCCAGTGGGGTTTCTCCTGGCACTGTAGGCCTGGGACTTGCCCAGGCTTGCCCTGGCAAAGCTGTCACTCTGAACGTGCAGACAGACCAGGGCTCCGGGTGGCGTCACTCTGGGGTACTCTGCCTAGCTCCCCAGGACCAGGAGGCCTTGGCCCCCCCACTCAGTTAAGGCGGAGGCCACACTCCCCTGCTGCGTGCAGGACCCTGCTCGACCGGGTCCCGTGATTCAGCGCAATCCAAGAATCAGCGCGACCCTTAAGGGAACACCTGGTCAGCCTCGCAGGACACAGGGCCACATAGGTTCTGGAAGAAAATGACAAAACGAAAGACCAAGAGGCAGTCTCTGTCCCCCAGCCCACAAAGAACAAACCCAAGAGACATTGAAATGGAAGACAGTGGGAATCACACAAATGGACTTTCTGAAATGATAGAAAATGCAATAAAGAAACAGCTTGATGAAGCTATAGAAAAATTCAAATCAGAAATATTCTCTCAGCTAAAAAATGAAATGAGAATCATTATTAAAGAAATGTGTGTATCTAAAGAAGAGCAAGATAAAAAAATAGAACTTGGCCATGCGGCGCCAGCTTGCATCAAGGGAGATCTGATCCGCCTTCCGGGGATGGGGGCTCCGCCAGCCCGGAGGAGAACCAGAACCGGTCCAACCGGACCGCAACGCGCCAGCGCCACGCGGCGCCAGCTTGCATCAAGGGAGATCTGATCCGCCTTC